>BTWD01000097.1:0-102775 GCA_036986335.1 Aspergillus sp. AS01 | reverse complement strand
ACGGCGTCGACTCCGACGCCCTCTCCTACCTCCTGCAGTACCCCGTCTCCCCGACGAAAATCACCGTATTCGTGACCTCACAGGAAAACAGTCTCTGGGGATTGCAGTTGCGTGCGTTAGGGGTCAATGTACATGTTGTCGAGGGAGATAGTACCCGTGATCGGGACGCCGCTATGACTGCCGCCAGTACGTATGATATTCTGAGGATTAGGACGGAGGAGGAGGCGAGGGAGGTGTATGGGGAGTTGTGTAGGGAGGGGTATGTGACGAATACGGAGAGGAATTGGAGGAGGAGGAGGGGTATGGGAGAGGATGAGAAGGTGGAGGCGGAGGTGGTTAATGGGGATGTTAGGGCTGGGTTGGGTGTGAAGGAGAAGAAGAGGAGGTTTCTGGGGAAGGCTTTGAGGAGGTGAGAAGTGTCGAGTGTTGAATTGGGTTGTTTATGTAGATGCAGGGGTTGTGTGTGGATGGGTTGGAATGGTGAGACCGGGGAGATGAGGTTGTGCTACCACCTGCTAGCCCTAACTGCGAAGGTTAAACCCAGTCTTGACGCCATTTCTCCAACGATGTCTCAGTCATTGGTCCTTGAGGTGCAAATGTAGGACTCGCCAACTGAGACCATGTCGTGTCCACCGGTGGAAGCCATCTGCCCACCCAGGATGAGAAGGGCGGGTGCACCTTCGCACGCTCCTGCTTCAATTCCTTCTACAAAGTCCACGAAGCTGATTGGCCATGCGCCACAACCCACCCCTTCTCACATTCCCTTCCATGCATATCCAGGCTGACAATCTGGCGGAAGGTTCGATCTACCCAGCAGGCCATTTGATTCACGGCTGCGGCCATGAGTTGCATAGTCACATCACGAAAGCTATCAGTGACATCACTGGGTTTTGGGATGCAAGCAAAGACCCGTTCAAGTTTCTCATGCGCGAAGTAATCGATGACGTGTGGAAGCAATCGTTTTCCGTGGTATTCTTAGAGCACCTTGTGCCCACTATGCAGCAGTATCAGACTCAGTCATTGTGCAATTACATGAAACTCAATAAGTGGTGGTCTTTTCTTGTGATGGAGTGAGTAATGAAGTACTACTGAGGCGGAGAAAATGGGAGGAATTCCAAAGCTTCTTACAGATTAGACCTCCTGCGGCTGAGTTCAAGACACAGATTAGAAGAGCCTACCTTGGCAAATCTACGAAGCCATGCTCGAGGGGGAGGAGGTTGTTTGCGAGAGGCCTCCATGCCTGCCCGAATAGGATATAGTAAGACATCTGGATACTGGATCTCACCTGTCTTGTCAGGCCTCTTGCAATGTTAATAGTAGTGACTGGAGCTCAAGCAGTCATGTTATTGGTCCATTATCCCAAACATCGGCTAGCCGTAGGAAGCCCAGATAATGATGTCTATATCCCAGACTTATCAGATAACCACGCCTGAGCTGCAACTGACTAACAAAATAATTATTATGATAATTGATCGAGTCACGGGCGTCATGAATCTCAGAATTGACAGTTTCTTCGTGCGCAGAGCCATCGATGCTGAGACATCCCACGTCAAATCTCCCGGCTCAAACTGGTATAAGTTTACCAACAACTATAGGCCCTGATACCTGGTTAATGCCGAGATAAGATTAATATCTAGCCCAGTAGAAAAGAGTCCAGAAGATCTGAAGCGCAAGCTGTAGGATTTACAGTACATGCGAGACTCTTAAAGGCCAAACAGTGGAGAGTATTGTTGTGTATTATATATCAGCGGGTATTTATCAACCCATCAATGGCGGGACGTCCCATAACTGAGATTCTAAACAATAGATAAAGTGGATGTACTCCGTAGTGGATAGAGTAGGCTTGGTGGATGTGGTGGATCGCCAGTGGATCTGGGACGAAGCTTTAGAGTTTGGGTTGCGGAAGGATTACACGGGCCGCAGCAGTGTCAACTGTCAAGACCCAAGAGAAGCTGCACTTGATTGGTGGGCCTGCTTGGAGACTGGTGCTGCATCAAGTCATGAGGCTTGTTGTACAAGGGGGGATATATGCATACTTACCTGCATGCGGGTCAGATAACCAGGAGTTCAGCCAGGTGGGAGTGATGTGTCTGGAAGATTAAATGTTGTGTTGAAGATGCTTGACCTTGTCTTAGCCCCCGACTGGAGCCTTCCTAGTAATATCAGTATTAGGCTTATATGCAAGTATGCTTCATCTTAACCAGTAGACTTACAAAAGCGCTGTTACACGTTGTACGCATCTCGAAGTGATCGGGAAGCTCTGTTTCCCACACCCAGTGTTCATATGTGCTAGGTTGCGCAAAATCTCTATGACAAATGTTGAGTTCCAACCTTCAAGTTGTCTATCCTGCTAATCTTTACACATGCTGGAAAAGCCTGAAGGAGCAGCTTTCTGTAGGTTGTGATTTTGAATGTAACAATTTTCTCGGAGTGATACCGTGATAATGCCCTCCATGTGACAGCTCTCTAGTAGCAAAATACCACATAATGGCATATATAGTTTCTCAGATAAATTTTATCAGAATACATTTGAATATCGTATTTTAATCAATCCATTTATCGTATGCTGTGACACTAGATTACTTTGCAATATCACTATTATTACTGAGGGTTTTAAGTGTATCTCAAGCTCCTAGGTGTTGGTAAACTCCCCAACCATTGTCAGAGAGAGCTAATATATACGACACTTTAATCACGTCCTTAGTCTAATCCGACCACGGAATTTCCCACTGCATCGGAAAGAGTGATGAATGTCTTCATCAGAATGGATGTCCGGTTTTCTTCTGTCGAGAAATCGCTCTCTATATGCTAACCAGATAGACGTGATTGATATTGGCTTTTGGTCTGCTGGTTACCGCGTTGACATCATCTGCATTACACGAGACTATTATGTCCGTACTTGGTTTATTCTGCTCGTACTATGCAGACCATACACTACGTTCTCACCCGTCTTTGGTCAAAATTGGGACCAAGGCTCTGTGCGGAAAGGCCATTCAATATTAATTGCACCCAATGTCACAGTCACCAGACCTTTTGCGCTCATACAGTCAACAATTAATTCTGGAGAGGCTCAGTACGCGATACAGGAGACCTGCTTCAGATCATTTCGTACTCATGATCCTCACTATAACAATCCCGATGATAGGCACGCAAAGGGTTGAATCGATCTCGCTCAGGAACTTGAGTTGTCCGCACAGCTCCACGCAGACGTGCCGCCAGATTCACGGTAAGACTTGACAATGGCGAGAATGCAGCTATAGGTTCCACCAATCATTAGGTACGTGCCGGCGACTATGGTAAAGACACTCCATAACGAACCGATCAACCAGCGCCGATTGTTTTCTCTCGTACTGGAAGACCAGTTGTCGAACAACCACATCATTCCCATGGTCTGGACGGTCAAAAAAGTCCCGAATAGGGCACCTACAAGGGACACTACTGGCGATGATATAAGCCACTATGGTGATAGTGAGGGTTGACCCAATCCATGTTATCCAGTGGATCAGAGTGTTGGCAGTGAGATGTGGTGACCCTCGCAGAATGCGGACAAAGACGTACTTGGCAGGGAGCTTGGAGAGTGTCAGCGAACACCCGTTATGATCAAAGAGGTATACCCACGTGTGTCCACAATATGGCGGTCACAAACAGTCCAGGCAGAGCCAACCCATACGAAACCTTCTTTATGGTCGGCCCGGCTGAGCCCAATGCTGGCGAGACAACATAGGTGCCACAGTAATAGTAGATCACGACGCCAATAGTGATATATGTCACGGATACAAGGGTCTGGCATGTAACGAGGGCCTTCGTATACTGGCGCGGGTCACGCATCTCGGAGACAATGGGGAAGAAGGCCGGGGTACCTGCATACGCAAATATGATAGTTGAAATAGCCTTCTGCGCTTCGGCAAAAGATGGGCGATTGAAGAGCTTATAGTCTGACTGCCAATCTCCTTGCTTGGGGGCTGCTGCAGGCCGGTCCTGTACGCCGACAGCAATCGTGACGATGAAAGCTGTCTCAAAAGTCAGAGAAATCAGATGATATGCCCTTGATAAAAGACATACCAGATATAATAATGCTTGCTGCACCAGCCCACGCAAGAGGACTAATGCGGCTAAGGGTCCGGATGCTCGCAAAGGCAAAGGTCACAAGAGCTGCGATAACCACAAAGATCGCAGTGCAGATGACATTATTCGATAGTGCATTGAATGCAATGGAGATACTAAGCATGGCTGAGCCCGAGATAAAGGTAAAGACTGATGGGAAGTATTAGTAACGCATTGACGAAGGATAGGTAAGCTGGGACAGACATACAAAGACAAAGGGCTACAGCAAAGATTTCACGGCCAATGGGGCCAAACAGCATTTCACCAACATCGTCAATACCGTAGACATGACGGTGACGCATCTTGAAGTCGCCGACAATGTAGTCCGACCAGGTAGCGATACCGCCAATTACAAGCAACAGCATAACGCCAGGGATCAATCCCACCGAGCTCAAAACGGATGGAATTCCCAGAACACCAAGGCCGATCTGGGCTTTGGTCATCAGCACTGCAGTCCCTATCCATCCTAACTGGAGTTAAATCAGCGACTATCCTCGTAAACTGGGGGAAAATGCGAACATTACGGTAGTTGGGCCCATTGTCACCCATGTCACCAAATACAGCATCATCATCACCGTGACCATGTTTTCCTGCATCAAATACCTCTCCTATTTGTGGAGGCATATGGTCAATCTCAGGGTTATTACTAGTTTGCTTTGACTTTAGCATGGTCAAAAAGGTTCAATGGAAGTATGCTGGCAGTATATTTTGAGTCGAGTACTAAATAGACTGGACCAGTCCCGTAATATCATGCGCCTTATAAATATCCAACTCTTTCCCGCAGGCTTCGTGAAGTCACTAGACCATTTCCCCGCACTAGATGACGAAGATAAGCCGGTAGCGTATCAGAAATGGGGAGAAAGCTGTCAGAAAAGGTCCCGGCCTAGATCCGGACAAGAACTTGCATGTTTCACTGGTGCAGACCCGGACCGAAAAGGTCACGCGTCGAGTATTATCATCGCCGAGATCGTCAGAGACAGGCGATGAGCTGGTGCCATCAGGTTGCTGTGGGTTGGTGCGTCAAGGAACCTAAAGAGACAAACCGCATAGGTGCCAAATCAGATATTAGTTAAGTACTATGCTTCCAACAAACGTCCTTTAGATACTTCAAGTGATTTGTGAACATATCACAAGGGCCGCAAAACGGAGTTGCGCATTGGAACGCTGCACGGGCCCAGGAAAATCACTTCCAGTGGGATTGCATTGCAAACGTCACGATCGTGACCAAGTGTAGCACTCAATATGCAGTAGGCTTCGAAAGGGTAGAGCCAACCACGATACCAAGCAATTCCGAGGCTTACGAACAACCATAGGTACTAGAGAACTCCGATAGAAAGGAAACCCACATCCTGCATGTACAGGCCTTTGGTGTTACCAGCCCCCTGCGTTTCAAGCTATGACGACTAGATACTCATCACGTATGACCGTCCGGAACGGCAGAGCGAGCACTGAGGCCTTTCCCAGTGCAACTGTAATCTCGTGCGGTAAACAGTGGGTGATGGAATCTGGCATGCTACTGGGATAGTAACTATGTGGGCTATTGTATTATACGACAGAGGCTCCCCTGTCAGGCGCTCGTCCTGCTGATTTATGTTCTTAAGCGGGTTGTAGACATATCTCATACATACCGCTTCTGCCACCTTCATACTCACCTGTCTGAAAGGGACATGTCCAAAATAAACTTCTCCAACTTACCGTACTTCTTAGAATTACAATCTATATCACCAAGGATTTCTGCAACGGGCACCCTTCCCCGTTGGGGATGGCACCCTAGGCACTCCCCGAGGCACTCTACATCTACATCCTTAGATTGCATGTGATTAGATCAGCTCAGGCACTATCTTACACACGAAGAATAACACACGTTTGATCTCTTTCTTTGACTACGTTAGATTTGGCTCCTGCGCCCGATAGGTTCAAGCGCCTAACGCTCTAGCAAGAGCGAATGGTGCAATTCCTATACCTTGCTTTAGCAACTTCATTTCAAGGTATACCTCAAAGCCATGGGTTAGGTTCTATACGTCTATTATTCAATGAACCCAGACGCCCGAGACGTTGATGAAGCGTGCTCGAAAAGGTCTTAGTCTTTGAGTGGCTACCGACTCCTGCCCCAGTCACGGCGGCGCTCCGATATCGCTTGCTTTAGTCGGTTCGGTTCCGACTACTATAGCGAAGATATCGGGGCTTGGTCCCGGCCTAAACTTATCCAATCCCTCAGTTCACTAGTATGATTCATCCAGGCAGCACGAATTGTGATACATATCATGTAGCGCGGTGATTAATTCCGGGCAGGGAAACCCACTACATACAGGCCTAAAGAATCTCTACATTAATCATATCGATAAGGCTAGATTGACCCACTGGTTTATTTTTCTTCAACTGACACCATGCAAATGGATGAGGAGAGCTCCAGTGGAGGAAAGTTGCCTCAGAGACTAGCTGCGGATGCCGTTGCGGCTTCGGTCGCCGCCACAGTGGTTACCCCAGTGGTCACAATCATGGACAGGTTTGTCGTAATCAAGCTTCAACAACACTGCGATTATAACACTCCCCAGAATTGTAGTGGAGAGGTCCTGTGTCAAGAGGCCCTTTTTTATATCTGTTCGGTCACATCTGAGAGATGTAATCAGAAGACCAAGACACTTCGTCACCTCCAGGCCCTGTCTCCTTATCTTCGGTCTCTATTTCGGAACCTTTGGCATTGCGAATGCCCACAGACAATGAATAGCTCCGGGTTTACATAGGATAATCGAGCAGCTACGCAGACCACGACCATGCTAGCAACCCTTTCACTTAACGTCCCCGTTGGAATCTACAAAGACACGGTCTTCTCTCGACTTTTTGGCTGTGCGGTAATGCCGTCGAGTACCTCCTTCCAAACACCTTTGACCCCTCGCACCCCTCTCTCCACGTGCTATGCATGTCTTTTGCGCGACATAATCACCATTTACACTTCATTCTCTCTTCAAAGCGCAGTATCCTTTGGGATTTCTGACACGGCCTTCCCTAGCCCTCGGTCAAAAGATGTGGCAGCACAACTCGCTGTGCCAGCTCTTGGCCAAGCAATAAATACACCTGTACATTTGGCGGGATTGGAGCTCTACAACAGACAAGGGAGAGCTAGGGTACGTGAAATCTTGGATGCTATCCGCAGAAACTTTCTGTCAGCAGCCCTAATGCGGATGGCTCGTATTATACCTGCATTTGGCTTTGGTACTCTTACCAGCAATCAACACAGAGATACTCTAAATTGTACGATAGAATACGTGACATAATCCTGTGGCTTCCAATGGACGGAATGTCATATATGGACGAATGGTGGTGATTCAGTCTGTTTAAATGAAAATCTAGCACTGCCTGTGCTATTAATGTTGGTCTTGGATAGTATCTACAATTCAACGCCCATACGCCCCATCACACAGCTATCTGCCTGAAAATGCCGATAAGTGACGGTATACGCAAATTATAGTGTTTTAAGATTTTAGAGGTAGGGGGAAAAGATTAGCCATAGAGAAAGGCCTTTAGGTAGTATGCAATATGCTTGCGGACACCGGTTCTAGTGAGAGTAAAATACGTGGTCGATCGTCTTCTTCCACGAATAGACTGTTCTTCCTCATCAGAATTGCTGGTTTTGGTGAGCGAGCCTCGGGTGGCCGCACTACAATTCCTCATCGGACAGAAAACCGACTGAAGCTGGCGTCGTCGTGGGGAGGTCTAGCCACAACACCAGATGGCACTGCAGGGTTAGACAGCCCACTTCGCTATTCTTGATCTAGGACACTCGAGAAACATACACTCTGGATATGGTAGCTGCTATAATTGCACTTCAGGACGGTATCATTCACATTTTGAAATACGATGGAAACATGTGATTGTGATCTGGATTATATGAGTGAACAGTAATGATTGGTATACTGAAAATGATACATGAATTTGGCTGGTGTACATGTTCATTTTATTGTAGAGACATGGCCCATACTACTAGTATATGATTTCCCGGATTATCACTCGGGCATAAGCTTCATCTCATCACTTAGTCATACTATGTCAATGTGAAGCTGGGTGCATTAAGAAGCTGCAAGACGAGAGATTGTGCAAACATAGAGGCAGACGCAGACGACACCAAGATGTGTATGACATTGTGATGGTGTCAGGCACAACGGCGACCGAGCACCAGGCTGCAAGGGGAAGGCCCCGGTCAACCTGACTGAACGAGAAGAATTTTCGCATGCATGCCGCTGAGGAGCTTACAATAGAGCACGCTGAAAAAAATGGTAGCCGGTTAAATAGAACTACTAGGGGCTTTTTTGTTAAACTTAAGGTGGCAGTCGACGCGCACCAGAACATGCACGACCGCAGAGACCTTCTCAGGGTGCCGCCTGTGGCAAAATGAAGAGCATAAGGCCACAGAGGAATACGTGAGGAATGCTAATGATATATCGGTAGCCTAATACGTTCAGAGCGATCCCAGTTAAGTGATAATTGGCAGAATAGAAGAGATATACGCTTCGAATCTCTTCGCATCTAAGGGTAACCAAATCCCGGGCCCAGTCCCTAATATGACCGTCCAAGCATGCACCATTTCTCAGCCATGCGGTTGCATCCATCTCGAAGGCATGGTGTATTGGTGTCCTTCAATTCACTGGGTTGCTTGAATGGGATACATAAGCTCTTTGCGCCCATACTTGGAGCCCTTGCATCGTATTCAGTGCTGGAGTCTGCAGTTCCCTCACTCAACTTCTTGATCTTATCCTCGCAATCTTCCTGCAGGCAGAAGGGGATAAGACATAGGTGTTTGTGGTTAACCGCCGGTGCAAAATCTGCCCACTTCGTGATTATTTTGAGATTATCGCGGAATTTTGCCAGCGCCCGCGCGTACATGTCAGATTGAATGTCCTTGAGCAGCTCTGCAACTCCAGCAGCGACACTGGGAGTCGGAATGGATCCCTTACCACCGTTATCACGTCGAGCAGATGAGGATAAACCGGTCTCAAGCTCCTTGGGGCCAATCTCAAGTCGAAGGGGAACTCCCTTCAGTTCCCAATGGTTGAATTTCCACCCAGGCGAATACTCTTCGCGCACATCGGTCTCCATACGAATTCCATCATTCTGGAGGGCTTTCTGGATGTCATCGATGCACTGCAGCACGCCTTGCTTAACATCTTCGGGTGTGCCGGCAGTGATGCCGACCGGCACCAAAACGACTTGCGTGGGAGCAACGCGAGGGGGGATGACCAATCCCTTATTATCGCCATGAACCATGACCATGACTCCAAGTACGCGAGTAGAATACGCCCAGGAGTTTTGCCAGACGAAGGTCTTGAGTGCCCGCTCTTCTGATCCATCTTGCCAAGGGGCCTCGACCGCGATGTCAAACATTTTGCTGAAATTCTGACCAAGGCCATGAGAAGTAGCACCTTGGATTGCTCGACCAGTAGCTGGAATGTATGCTTCCACGGTCGTTGTATAGTCTGCACCCGCGAACTTTTCCTTTTCCGTTTTGCGACCAGGAACAGTAGGGATAGCCAGGAGCTCACGGTAAAGGAAACTGTAGAGATCGAGAATCTGGAGAACCTCCTGATCGGCGCTTTGTGAGGTCAGGTGAGAAGTATGGCCTTCCTGCCAGTAAAACTCCCTTGAACGTAGGAACGGCTGAGGATTCTTGAACTCCCATCGTACGACGGAGTTCCACTGATTCAAGCGTAGCGGGAGTGCACGCCAGCTCTTGATCCAGCTAGCCAGGTAGGGGTAGATGATAGTCTCCGAAGTTGGGCGAATGGCGATTCTTTTCTCAAGCTTGGTATTACCACTACAGAGAGAGAAAGTGAGTTTGGCAGTCAGCGTATATAACGGGTGAAAATATCTTACGATTGAGTAACCCAAGCCACTTCGGCAGAGAAACCCTCAACATGATTCTGTTCCTTGTTCAACAAATCCTCTGTAACGAATAGAGGGAAACTGCAGTTGTGAACGCCCATCAGTTTGATGCGGCTGTTAAACCAGTCCTGCAGGATCTCCCAGATCTCCCAAGAGCCAGGTCTTAAGATGTAACACCCAGAGACATCGTAATAGTCAATCATCTCGCCCTTCAGAAGGACTTGCTGGTACCAGTGCGCAAAGTCCACATCTTTGGCGACGTCTATGCCACTTACAGTGGCACCTGCGGCTTTCTTCTTCTTACCCGACTTAGGCCTTGTTGGTGGGACAGCTGAAGACATTCCCGGAATAAATGCGTGACAAGGGGCACTAGCATCACGGATGACATCATCAGGGGTCTCCATTTTGCCTTTGGTGGTTCTCAAGATTGAGGATTGAGGATTGTAGCATACATAATGGCATTAAGTGGAGGGGTCGGGACTAATATACGCTGCCTGGTCGTGCTTCGGCGCGTTTGAACCGAGACCAGCAGAGGTATCTTTATCGTCGCTCAATCACGTCTAATTGAATGTGGGACTACGAAGCACGCAATCTCGTACTAATGGGTAATATTGACTGACTAGAGTAGCAGTTTACGCACCAACTCGACGCTATAGACAAAGTTAATAACAGAAGACCATTCTTACAGGGCCCTGCCTCATTCCGGTTGTTTACGGGGGAAACTTACGTTGCAAATGTACCCGCGGACACTGGCATCGCACGCAACAAGGCCGGTCCAAGTCCCTGGAAAAGACCTCGGACGCCAGAAACCACCCAAGTTTCCTTGAAAGCGTGTCCCATGCTACTGTACTTCCGATCAGAACCAAACCCGTCGCTCTGCATCTTACTTTTAATCACATCTAGAGGGTGGCTTAGAAGCCAGAGTGCCTCGCCAGCCAAACCACCGCAGACGGCTATTTGCCAGTTGGGTAGCTCTTCACGTTTCTTCTGCTCGTGGTGCTGGAGTATGCCCAAAAGGCCCTCGTACGCAGCGAACCAAACACCATACCCGTGGAATTCTCGGAAAAGAGTCACAACCTGGCCCCGATACAAGCCAGCGGGGCCCACAGTGCGGATGATCTTCCGAGCACAGTCCCAGGGCCCGGAGTAGAGCCGGCCAGCGCCATGGGGCTGCGTCTGGAGACGGATACGGATGTGTTCAACGGGACCGGAGATAATACTGTTTGTCATACCCGCTGCACCGCCTGCGAGATAGAACTGGGGTAACGACAAAGTGGGGTCCTTGGTGTGGACATTGCGGAAATTATAGGATTCAATGAGTTGCCGGAATCCGTGGAATGCAGCGAATTGAATACTGACCTAGATTCCGGTAAGCACGGGCTTTCCTAGTAAAACTGAATGGATGTGGTTGGCTGTACTCACACAAGCGCCAACACCGACAAGCGGCACCAGCGTCCCCTGTTACGATGTATCAGGGTCGGGTCCTTAGCACATACGAGATTTGATCTCACCTTGTAGAAGGAACGAGGTCCCTCTTGGATGTAGATATTCCGCGCTGCAGATAAGGCGCTACCTCCGCCCTGAGTCTGCAATCGCACCTTGACAATGTCTATCACGCGTGAGAAGGAACGATCCTGGTTCAGATATCTGACTTACCAAATGGCTGGCCTGGTGGAGAAATCAATTACAGTTCTATGCAAGTGGAAGAAGGGCAACTCACCGATCAAGACCTGAGCGACACCACCGGCTGCACCGGCTGCTAAATCCTTCACATTTTCTCTCCAATCCATTGCGGTGGTGGTCAGTTCTCCCGCGTCATAACCCATATTGCACTGTGCTGCTGAGGAAACGGGATTCTACAATCAATATGTTGCCTGAGTTCAATTAAATTCTGCTGTGAATTGCGCTCTTCTACCCCGCTGAGTGTGTTGGTGGGGCCATTCGGCCCAGATCCGAAGAACTCGGTCCTAAGTCCCGAGGGGTTTGATTATCGCACGAGCCTGCGCTCAACTTAAAGCTGGCTCTAATACTTAGTGTCCTAGCATTGAATCAGCATCTCGCAACTTGGATCTATTTGCATATCATGAATTTCGTGCCAAAGCTCCGCAGTGTGCCCCGTGTGTCGAGTCTTAGCACGGCCGGTGGTAAGAGGTATCTAGGGGGCATGGCCAGCTTCAAAGTTCCTCTGATTCGAAATGAGCCTAATGTAAGGTCTAAAGTAGGGAGAATATCTGGAGTGCCCAAGAAGCTAATTTTGATGCTAGCCATCATATGCCAAAGGGTCGAACGAGCGTGTCAGGCTCCAGGATGCACTGGACAAGCTGAAGAGCCAGGTCCCCGTTCAAGTGCCGCTCACCATTGGTTCTCCGGAGGTTTGTAACCTCTATTATCGGCCTGCAAGATAGTTCAAGCTTACCCCATATCAGGTGTCTGGAAATATGGACAAGACTCAAGCAAACCCTTCTGACCATGCTTCCGTTATCGCCAATTATTCCGAGGCATCGGCCGAGCAGGTGAATCAAGCCATAGAGAGAGCTCTGGAGGCGAAGCCGGCATGGGAAAATATGGCCTTCACGAATCGAGCAGCTATCTTCCTTCGTGCGGCAGAGCTTGTTGCCACAAAGTATCGCTATGATATCATGGCTGCCACAATGCTCGGGCAAGGTAAGAATATTTGGCAAGCGGAGATTGATGCGGCTGCTGAGACTGCCGACTTCTATCGCTTCAACGTGCACTACGCATCTGAGCTGTATAAGCAGCAAAACACCATGAATGACACAGGAGTGTGGAAGTAAGTCTACCAAATACATAGCTGACTTCCACTACCTTTGCTAATCGTATCTGCTTCCAGTCGCTTGGAATATCGTCCTCTGGAGGGCTTTGTCTATGCTATCAGTCCCTTCAATTTCACCGCCATCGGCGCCAACTTGATTGCCGCGCCCGCTATTATGGGCAATGTGGTTATCTGGAAGCCATCTGATTATGCAGTGTATTCTGGCTATCTTCAGCGAAAAATCCTGGAGGAAGCGGGCCTTCCTCCCAACGTCATTCAATTCCTTCCCGGCAACGCGAAGGTTGTGACCGACACCGTGTTGGAGAACCCGAAATTTTCGGGTCTTCATTTCACTGGCTCCACTGAGTTATTCCGTGATCTATATGGCCAGATTGCTGATGGGGTTCGCGTGGGCCGCTACGGTAATTACCCACGGATCGTCGGAGAGACTGGTGGAAAAAACTTCGGCGTTGTGCATGGAAGTGCTGATATCCGCAATGCGGTGGTTAACACAATTCGGGGTGCCTTTGAGTACCAAGGTCAGAAATGCTCTGCTACGTCCCGCCTTTACGTCGCGGAGTCGGTATGGCCGGAATTCAAAAGGCAACTTGTTTCCGAGACAGAGAAGTTGAAGATGGGCAGTCCTGAGTATTTTGATAATTTTATTGGTCCTGTCATCCACAAGCGTTCTTGGGATAAGCTGACCGGGGTTATCGATATGGCTAAGGAGGATTCTTCGGTCACCCTGTTGGCTGGCGGCGAGACTGATTGTACGAAGGGGTGGTTCGTACGCCCGACTATTTTCCAGGTGGAGGACCCGTCGCACTCTCTAATGAAGGATGAGTACTTCGGCCCTATCTTGTCTGTTTACGTCTACCCTGACAGCAAGTTCGAGGATACTCTTTCTGAGGTGGACTCGAGCACCAAGTTTGGACTGACTGGCGCCATATTCGCCAGAGATCGTTCGGCGATTGAGAATGCTGAGAAGCAGCTGCGCCACTCTGCTGGTAACTTCTATATTAATTGCAAAACGAGTGGCGCAGTTGTGGGCCACCAACCTTTCGGGGGTTCTCGTGCGAGCGGAACCAATGATAAAGCGACCAGCACCAACCTTGTTGCTCGCTTTGCGAGCATTCGCAGCATCAAGGAGGACTTCCAACTGACTGATGATGTTACCTACCCGTCTAACGAAATATAGTTGCTGTTATTCTGTGAAGATGAGTGCTAGGATTTCTACGCGGTTAGCATCTGTTTGTAAAAGTTCTTGCCGAATTTAATATGTAACTCTGTGGTACATCCAGTAATATATTCATAGATTCATAGAGTGTCCATACAAATTCGAGTAAGCGGTCACGGGCGTAGTGAACAGCAAGGATTTTCAAGAAGCCAACAATATATAAAGCACCCGTCGCCGTCAAGTGCCCTCAGTATTGAAGACCTTTTCAATCTCAAGCCAATCCATATAATCCACCCCCGTTAACGGCATAGTTGGATTGTGGAAGCTGGAATATATCCCTTCAGCTTCACCTGTCAAATCAAAACCCCAGTCTCCCTGGATGTCAAACGCTGCACTCAAGTTTTCATCATGGTTCCAGGACTCTAGTAGCCCGCTTTCATCCGGGTAATACTGTACAGAGTCTTGAGCCATACTCGCGTACGGTAGAGCAGCTGAGGGATGCGACCCACTGCTTCTAGTGGATCCTTGCCTGGGTACCGCACGTTGGACTCTGTCTTTTGCTGAACCTATCTCTCTAGTCTGAGTCCCATGAGGTGCGCCTTGGAAAACATAGTTTGGCCAGACATGGGAACATGATTGAGCAATATCATGGAATCGTTGCTCGGCTGCTAGATTCCCGGCCCGGGAGAGGAATTGCAGAACTTGGAATGCCTGGTTCAACGCAGGGGGCGGTTGTTCTTTAACATTCTCTGCGAATCCGGTCATGACCAAAACAAAGGCGGCGGAAAAGGTTGCATCTAAATCAAAGAATCCATAGCGTGCTGGATACGATTTGTCATTGGACCGCTTACATGCAAATGAAGATGGAGATGCTGCACTTACGAATGATTCGTTGCTGTTGAAGACTGGATAGAATGGCCAAACTCCGCGTTGATGCCTCATAACATGTCTCACAAAGTCTGGCTAGAACTTCCGGCATTGGCTCGGGGGGCAGTGATTCTTGCTGTCTTTGAACCTCCAAACGAACCCTTCTCAAAAGTATTGGTCTAGTGCAAAGTATGATTGCCTTTGGATATGATTAAAATTTGATTATCACCGAAGAAGCGCAAAAGAATTACCTAGAACAACATGAGGTAGAGGGAAGATCCCGTGCGTGTCACTCTTCCTAGCGGATGATTGAAGTCCAAGACTAGTGAGTGAGGGAAAGATCTGCCTATGTTGTACAGCTCCTGGAGTACAGCCTGTATCTTCCTCACAAGTTCTAATTGGGTGATGGAATTATTGCCATATAATGCTGGGCCCGCACTGTTAGTAACAAAGACAAAGACAAATTTGATTTAGTGTGCTTACAACACATGATCTCATCTGTTATTCGTGCAATACGGACGTTTATGATGATGGCCACGGGGGATGTAAAACCTACGGCATGCCGAGGAAACCCTGCTCGAAGTTGGCGTTCATCGGCCCCGCCTGCTAATCCAAGACCCGATGATAGGCGTCTGTACGAATTAGCCACGAGATTTCCCAGATTTCAGATCGCGGATACTGAATTATACCTATCTAACATGTAAAATGTCCACCATAATCTAACTCTGTGGGCACTCTGTGAGGGTAGACATGTCTGTTCGTCTTCCGGCAAATTACACCCAAGTGCAATAGCTAGCCTAAGGGCAAGACCAATCTAAACCAGATTAGCTGCATGAACGACAGGAGAAACAATAGCAGTGACAGTACGTAGAGGTAAGCATCATGCCTTCGATCACACCATTGTAAATATGTTGCAACCAATGTGAGAATCTCCACAGCAATAACCCCTTCTTCACCAAGGCTTTGCATTGGAGGTACCCGTCTCAAGGCTTCAGCAAACAAATCTGCTCCGGGTGGCTGAGATGTGGGCTGCTCAACATCCATAAGCTGCGCCATGGCCATTACCAGCAAATACTCTGTATACCAAGTCGTCTGTTTCTGCTCCTCAAAAATTTCTGGCGTTTGAAAAAGCAACACCATCGAATCGGAGAAGAAGCGAGGGTCAAAAAAGTGCTGGCTCACACCCAGGTAGTAAAGGAACTGATCCAATAAATGGTGGGATTCTTCCAGAGACGGTATCTCAGCGTCCTTAACACCCTCCACAAGATCCCGGACAGTTGCCCACCGACCCACAAGCGCATCAGGCCCACGGTGACCCTGATATCCTCCGCTCGAAACGGGTCTGTGGGGTTTCGATCTGTCAAGCAATGACCTCACCTGGGACTCAAACGCAGGCCCCGAAGTCAAATCGGTTGCTTCATGAACAGTTAATTGATAATCGACCAGGACGAAATTCGCCGCAATCCATACCTGGACTAATACCATCCACGCTTCCATCGTAAGGTAGACCCTCTGATGGGCGTTCCTCAGGGTTGTGGTTGCCCAGGGTTGTCGAGTTGTTTGGGGATGTGGGTTCGGGCTGCCCTAATGACCGGCTCGGATCTGGATCCGGGGCACTGGAAGAGGGCAGGGGAACGGTTATGTCATCTGCAAGGTTGATGAGCAAGCTATATAGCGAGAAAGATATATCATCGCTCACCGCCACCCTGAGTCGCAAGTCGCTCTTCATAGTCTCGAATTGTGTCCAGTAGTTGCTTTACCTGTCTGTAATGGTGGTTAGTGTTGGCCGAACTCGCAGGGTCCTGATAGCACGCACGCTTGGGAGTATCGCATGCGACCAGTATGACCGTAGATGCACTCCCAGTTACGTTTGATACACCCGTGGCAGGGTTGCTCGCCGGAACATTTCACCTTGCGTCGGCGGCATGCCTCACATCTGCGCAGAAGTCATCACACGCTCTTGCCTTAGAAGTATGGGAACGAATGAATAGGTAAGATACGTACGCATTTGTTGACCTGGGATTTGAAGTTACCATGATGTCTATTCATGGGCACTTTCTATCGTTCGGTTTGTCTCCGGCAGTGAAGAAGATTGTTTCGGAGGGTTCGAGCTTCGGGCCGGAGGTTCGGGTGCGGTCACCCGAAGGCAAATATGTGGGGATCTACGCAATCACAAGACAGACACCGGTAAGGGGGAGAAGAATTACAAAATAGGAGGCTAGAATTATATTCAGCGGAAATTGACATATCTGAAACATGATTGAGATCCTTCTTTCATCGTGGGGGGGGGGGGGGGGNNCCCCCCCCCCCCCCCCCCATGTAAATTGGAGGTGGATTGATATGAAGATTTCGTAGATGGACCTGCAGTCTACATGATTAGCTACGAATCCTCCCCCCGCAGAGACTGGGAAAGTAAATGTTTCTATTCTTCTTAAGAACATTAGGCCTACATAAATCCGCGCCTCAAACGACGAATCGTCACTCGTCGAAGTCCCAGATATTCTTCCTTGGTGCGGCCGACGGCGTCCCTATTCTCGACCGCGCGGCGCAATAGATACGATAAGCAGTCGCCAAGGCTACCCCAGCTGAGGCACTTGAACACCTCTGGAGCTACAGAACGACTCTTGTCGGTGCTTTCCTTGCCAATTTGAAGGAGCTTGCAACTCACTCCGTCTGCCATTCCCAACAGCTGTCCATACTGTGTTTTGGGTGACTGAAGCCCTCCCGCAAGCTGTTCTTTGACTAATCGATCAGCCATCAGAGCGCTCTCTCTATTATGTGTAGCTAGAAACAACTCTGTGGAAGGGAAAGGTGAATTGCCACCAATTGGCCCATAGCGCTGTCGGATAATGCTGGCGGCAATGGAGTTATAGGAGTTGTCCGTTTCAGGCTTGGTATCGTTGATGAGACCCCGGGGCTCGGAGTTGATATAGGCACCGCGAACCAAATTTATACCCAAGGTAAATTTCTCCTTCTCGGCGATATCCAGATGGGCTTTCACAGTGTTGGGGGTCGACTTGAGATAAGCTTGGTAAGTATTGAAAACCACAGCTGTCCCGTTGGTATTGTATTTCCTCATCAAATCTAAGGCGACTGTATCGATTCCAGTTTGGACTGATTGTTGCTCGGCGTCAATGAAAATGCGGGCGTTTCGGTCCACGGCGCGTGTGCAAATCTGCTGTAATGCGTCCATGAGTTGGTCTGGCATAGGCGTGTTGGCGGCAAGTGCCTTCATCGCGCTTTCGCCGGCCCCAGTAAGTCTGAAAACCAACAAAATTAACATATTCATCGTTGTTGATATGAGATGGGGGCATACTTCAGAGCCAGTATATCCCCTCTACCAATCATATTGACTGTCTCAAGGACACCTTCCTTCCAGTCTTCAATACCTTGATCCTTTGCTGAATCCTCCTTGATGCTTTGATCGCTAACAGAAGCTCCCGATTCAGACGCCGGGCCGGTCGCATCGATGACTATCTCTCGAGCGTAAGTCAGGATCACGCCCTTGAATCCCATATCCTTAATATTGCTGATCGTGGATTGAACTTCGTCCCTATTCTCTCCCGCACAAAAATGGTTGTAAAAGGTCCGTTTGAGAATGCTTCGCAGGAGGGGATTCTTGTCGACGTCAACGAACGATAGTCTTGGATGCACTAACAATTGGAGCATCTTCAAGGCTGGCGTAAGTAGCCATGGACGGGAGGAGATCGTGGCTACCAAAAGCGATCTAAGTAGCATTTTGTTGGGAAGCAATGAGTGTGGTGGAAGCTCCTGTGCATGCTGAGACCGTGCGTTCAGTGTTTTGCTTTCATCCCCGATCGAGCCCGCAGAAGCCGTTGACTTGGCCCGTCCGACCTTGTCGAAGTCGCATCGCAGCTGTAATGGCGGCGAAGTATTGCGTGCGCCTCGCAAGAGTCTCAACGTTCTAGCGATCACCATCTTCGTTTTGCAACAACAGCCACGTCAGAGACAGTACACTTGCAAGCTGATGGGAAAGGGCAAATCCCAAGCAGGATTTATCAAGTGGACATTTAAGCACTTCTTATCGATAAAGATGTTTCGCCGAAACTTGTGTGGTTTTGATAGGGTCGGATGTGAGCCGAAGGTGGAATAATCAGCGGATATGTCTCCGACAGGGCGTGTTATAGCCACTTCCCTCTGTCGTCTATACTGCGTCTCCCTTTTCATTTAAAAACATGATCTCTTTATATCCAAAACAGTATACTTTGCGCTCGTAATTTTCCTGTACAATAATTCTCACTACAGTAGCTTGATCTAGCTGAGACTAATGAATGAATGTTAGATTATGAAAATAATAATATCTTAGTAGCCGAGAACAGGTATTTAAAAAGAAAAAAAAATAAAAAATAAATGAATAGTATTCAGAGATATATAACTGAATTATATTATATTATTTTATTCATTCATTTTCAATACTTATATATATATTTTTACATATTGTTCATGCTCATATCTGATATTTGTTTAGATGTACTTAATAAAAGATACTTGACCAGCTCTTACAAAGATAATATACTTTTTATGAAACTCAATTTTTCGTATATAATATAAATGATTAAGCCTAACCCCGATTATCTGGTGGAGGACGGATGTCGGAACCATCCGGATGCATTGATAATAACGGTAGTGACTGGAGCTCAAGTAGTCGCGTTAATAGTCGCCTCTTCCCAGACATCAGCTAGCTGTAGAAAGCCCCAGTACAATGGAAATCCATATCCCAGCCTGGCCGCGCATAAGCTACAACTAACTGGTAAAAGATTTACTATAATAATTGGCCCAGTAATGAGACCCGTGCATCTCAGAATTATCAATTCTTTAATCCGTGCCTGGATCCATCGATGCTGATGCATCTTATAACACGTCAAATCCCTGGCTCAAGCCAGTATGAGTTTGCACACAACTACAGACGCTGATATATGATTTGTGCTGATATAAAGGAAATCTCTAGCCCAGTAGAAGAAGCCCGGAAGTTCTAAAATATAAGCTGTAGGACTTGCAGTGCATGTTAGACTTCTAATATATCTTAGGGGCCAAATAGTGGAGAGTATTATTGTGTACAGTGTATTAGTGGATAATTGGCGACCTATCAGCAGTGAGACGCCCCATGACTGAACACTGGATGGTGTAGATGACTAGATGTATCCCGTAGTGGATATGGTGGATAGCCAGTGGATCTGGGCGAAGCTTTAGAGTTTGGGACGTGGAAGGATCACACGGGCCGCAGCGGTGTCAAGAGTAGCTGCACTGAGTGGTGGGTCAGTTGGGGACTTGGGCTCTACTATTCCATGGGCCATGAGGCTAGTGGTACAACCGTACAAGGCGAGATGCATGCATACGTGTCTGCATGCAGGTCACCTAACCAAGGTTCCGACCATGTTGCAGAGACATGTCGCACATATTGCTGTATTGGAGAGGTTTAGCACTCCCACATTGCCAAACTTGAGCCTCCCTAGTGGGATCCGTATCGGTCTTATACACGAGGATCGTTCTTCTCGGATGAGCCAATCGACTGATAATAACAGTGTTGCACGTTGTACGCATCTCAAAGAACCCAGGCGGTTTGGTTACCGAAGTAGAATTACTCAGGTTGCTTGGCGGAATCCTTCTGGTCTGGAACGTTTCGCAGCATGATGAATATATCGGGCCTGTACTGCGGAAGAGGCGTATTAGGCGCTTCACCGGCAGACTGATTTCAAGAAAGCCTGTTTAGCCCAATGGCAGAAGAATTATTGCCATCTGCTAAAGAAACGGTTGAATACAAGCGAAGAAGGAATATGATGGTGCTTACTAAGCGCTTCAAATGTCCTCAACTAACTATCACTACTTAGTCAAGTATCCTGAGATTAACTTAGGGCACTGTCAGTATTCTAAGATTAAAAGGTGTCAAAATTTCTGCTGTAAGAAGCTACGTAGAAATAACTACCACAAAGACCAAAAAGGCCATCATTACCCGCAGAACCTGCGGGACCTTACCATTCCACAAACATACTGAGGTACGTCTTAGGGGAGGGTGGGAAGACAATCCTAGTAAGAAATATATTTTGAACAGTAGCTATGCTCTCTTTCATCTCATTTGTTATCTGTGGTGTCTCCAGGGAGAGAATTTATGCTAGCCAAATTATTAAGCTATCTCAGACCTTCAAGTGAATGGCAGAAAGAATTCGCAGTGAATTTGATATAGCCTGCAACAGCTTGGTACATGTACATGATACTAATGCAAATTGTGTATCCGGCGAAGTCCACTTAGCCACTTTCCACTCTCTCTTCCGGCGCTGCTCCCTTCTTTCTGCTGGACTAATAGTACGCCCTGCGACTGCACCAGGCTGAGCGGAACTTTCACTAAGCGGAGGCCAGACCTCATCGACTCAACGTGCACTTAAGGCCCGGGCCGGCAGTCATCAGTTGCTAGGCACCAGTCCCACGTCGCGTCATCTGAGTAAGGGTTAGTACCACGTAACAATTGATTGAGGCCAGAAGGGTGGCAAAGGGCATTTCTTACCAGTGTACGAGCAACAACATCTCTTGTAACCCCCAAGAGTACATTTGTCACCGTCACCGCAACTACTAGCCCTGATTTGATAGGGGCGGGAATCATCCTGTACCCAACACTCTTCTGGAGAACACATAGGATCTGTCCCCAGCCAGTAGCAATTGACAGAGATGTTGTCGCCGCCGTCTATGGTACTGATCAGTTATGCCACCGTCGAACCATTATTCAGGAAGGGTAGGAGTAGTAACTGAACGTACCCTCTTGTGCCAGACCGGAGCCAGCGGACAGCATAGCGACCAAGAGATAGTTGAAGTGCATGACGGATAATAAGAATCAGTCTTGGACAATATGAACTATATAATCGCGAGCTCGAAAATATTATGCTCTGAGTATCGCTTGTTGAGAAAGTAAAGGGTTTGGTAGTCTCTACTTATATTGCTATTGATTGAAAAGAGACTTTCGGTGAGAAAGCCTGTTACGGTTGCTTGATGCAGAATAGCTTTGGAGTATGTAACGCGATCGAGTATGGAATACAATATGTGACGTAGGACAAAACATTCGTATTGAACTGGTGGAGAGCAGAACTCCTGGGTATATCGCTGAAGAAATTCAATCTCGAAAGAAATTTATAAGAAGCTTGTGGGGTCTTTGCCTCCAAATATGAAAATGACTATGTAACAGTATAAAGGCTATTGGTAAGCGGTCAGATGAGATTAGAAGAACTTTATCGCTTTCTATTAGAGTAACTGTCAGGCTAGAAAATCTTCATGCTCCACTTCCGTACGGCTAAAATACTAGTAGTTAACAATTTTCATTACCTCGCTGCTAGTGTAGTAGATTTATCATATATGTAGATCAATTATAGATTAAGCTGTTTATTTTTGATCCCATCCTGCTTCGCTATAGAAAGGCAAGACTCGCAGATTTCCATTACCCCAGATATATGAACCGCAGAGTCTAGTTATCAGACAGAATCATTTGGAGAGCGGAACCCCCGGAAAATTGGCATAAGGCGGTATTAGGAGCAGGAGTCATGAGGACATGGATAGCGTTTCCTCGCGTTCCGCAGTGAATATTAGGTAGAGGCTTCTCTGACAGCTACTGATTCTCAATCATCAGTAGGCCACTTCTATCACACTTGAAAAACTATAGATTTTGCCAGAGAACATTCTTTAGTAGATAGGCTTTCTGCCCAGACAATTCTATCCCACCGCTAGATACATTGTGTGACTGACTTATTTTACACAGCAATCGCAGATTCTTAAGGGAGAAAGAGCAAACAATAATAAAAAGGATGATGACTTTACGAAAGCGAATGGATGCAAATATTGTGAAAGCAATCTACTGGAGAGTCAGAACCTGTACTGTACCAATTGCGTTTAAGGGGCAAATTCTTCCCTACTGCGAAAAGCTAATTCTCTCGGCCAACTGCTAAAAGATTGGAATGCTCAAGACGAGCGGCTTAGAAGCTCACTACAATTGAATAAATAGTAGGTTGCTAAAAGAAGAGGAATGTCTTTTTGGGGTTACACTACCCAAGCTTACTTGAAGCTGAAATCTTATGATCAAGCCCATTATTTTAGACTGGGGGAGGTTTCCATGCGCTACAAACTCAACATAGATCATACAAGCTTTAGCAATACTTAATGTGTGCCCCAAATCAGTTACCCACTACAGCAGATAAATTCTCGCCCTGGACTATCGTGGAGATAGCAGAAACCCAACATCTTGTGACCTCCCGATGGCCCAAAAGATCGTCGTTCACCAAGCGGGAGGATTACCCGAGTTGCTTCGATTGGTGGAACAGCTGAGTTGAAAGATGACGCGGTCTTACGCACCACCAGTAAGCATTGCATGCTGCCCTCTATTTCTCGTACTGGTAGAATACATATTTCTTCTGATCTTAAGGGGGCCTTTGTGTTTCTGTTGCCAATCAGAAGCGTTGGTTGATTGTAGAGCCATACACTGGTCAAGCTTTTCTTCGCAAAATCCAATCTTGTTTACTATGGCACCCTCGGTTCACTTGATAGTATCATACAAAATAAAGATCAAAAACATACAACAGAAGGGATTCGCTGGTGGTCACCCACCCAACTACTAACCTCCCGGCGTGTGGCTTAAGTACGGCTGAGCGGACGGGAAGCCCTGTTTTCCACACCCTATGGTCGTATGTGCTTGTTTAAGCAATTGAGAGAAATATGATGAGTAGCAAGTCACACAAATAACAGGAACGATTGCCATCACAATGTTTGTTTTGTGCGGCTACACAACCCGAGCTAAGCCAACTCTGCGTTCTGCATATCCCAACCGGGCCTTCATGCGGAACGAACGAAAAGTAAGCAGCCCTCTATGCATATAGTAAGCAAGGTAAACAAGTAGCAAAACATGTATTGGATAGAACGAATGTGGACCTCAAATCAACTTTCCATTCCAGCAAACGGAGGGTGGGGCAGCTTGGGGGCTGGCAGCAATCAGAATGTTCAGTGAGGCTGACCTGGCGCGACGATGTCATGCTAGACGATGTCATGCTAGATAATATTTGTATAGGATATATCTCATACTGAGCCGCTGTGGAAATAGTGGATCCTGATATCGAGCATGCGGCAGGATTACACGAACTGTTTCGATTGGTGGGTGGACGGGGTGTAAGACGATCTTACCATCGAGGATCCATAAAGCCTCACATGCTGCGTTTTTCACTCTCTATTTCTCGGGTTAAGAATATAATTGTCTGGCGAGAGCCAGCTTTCTGCAGCCATTCAGGATTATTATCATAAAGCCCTACATACTTCACCCTTCCTCCGCAAACCTCCTTCCGTATAACGCCGCATCTACTACCTAAAAGCTACGACCAATGACTTCCTCTCCCATCACACCTTTGGAGGCAGACTATGTGATCATCGGCGGAGGAACATCAGGTCTTGTACTCGCTGCTCGATTGTCCGAGTGTGACTCCAACCGGTCGGTTATTGTCCTCGAAGCTGGGAAAAACCTGATTGATGATCCTCGGGTCCAAACACCCGCTCTTTGGACCACCCTGATGGGCTCTGAAGCAGACTGGCAGTTTCAGTCAACGCCTCAGGTATGATTAAGCTGGTGCCCACATATATTCAAGCCCACATATATCCAACACAAGCCATTCCCGAACGCTGACCGAGTGAGTTAGGCTGCACTCAACAACCGAGTCATTAAGGAAACACAAGGCAGGGTTCTCGGAGGTTCATCAGCTATCAATGGACAGGCCTTCATTGCGCCCACAAAGGCGGGAATTGATGCATGGGACAAATTGGGCGCGACCGGTTGGACATGGGAAAATCTTGCTCTTTATTATAAGAAGGTGACTACGCTGCAGCTGCCGGATGAGGACACTCGCGCCCATATCGGCGTGAGCTGGGTTGATCCTGAGGTCAACGGCAACTCAGGTCCCATCAATGTCTCTTTTCCTGCTGTGAAGGAAAGCCCTCTGGCAAAAGCCTGGGTAGATAGTTTCCAGGGACTGGGGTATGGCTGTACGGCAGATCCGTTCTCGGGTGTATCCACTGGCGGCTATTCCAACTTGGCATCAGTCGACTACGAGAAGAAGCAGCGGAGTTATGCCGCTACTGGATATGGTCTGCCAGCTATGGAGAGGCGTAATGTCCGGATCATCACTGAGGCTACTGTTCAAAGAATCGTGTTTTCTACTGAGGTATCCGGGGCCACGGCAACTGGAGCTGAAGCCAGAATTGATGGACAAATTGTCACTATCAAAGCTAGGAAAGAAGTCATTCTGACCGCCGGAGCCCTCAATACCCCCAAACTCCTGGAACTTTCAGGCATTGGAAACAGGCAGATACTTGACCAGTATTCCATACCTGTCATCGTGGAGAACCAGAACGTGGGAGAAAACCTCCAAGATCATCTCATGACCGGGATCAGTTTCGAAGTGAAGCCAGGGATTGCAACCGGGGACCCGCTGCTACGACAAGAGCCCGAGGCAATCAAAACTGCCTTCCAACTCTACTCTGAGCAAAAAGCAGGACCCATGACAATTGGGGGAGTCCAATCCTCCGCATACATGCCGCTGACGGCATACTCAGGGCAACCAGAAGCCAAAATAGCCTATCTCGACAGCTTCCCACCAGACCTGAGCGAGCGCGACCAAATCATTAGTGACATTTACGCGCAAGAAAATGAACCCACCTGTCAGATGTTCATGTTCCTCGCACAGGCGAACCTTCACGATTCCGGGAAAAGCTTCGTAGGGCAGAAACTCCTACCAGGAAACTTTCTGAGTCTGGGAATCATCCAGACCTTGCCTTTCTCGCGCGGAGCCGTCCACATCGCGTCATCGGATCCAACGGTGTCACCAATCATTGATCCTCGCTACTTTTCAAATCCCTTAGATATCGATCTAATGGCGCGAAACCTACTAAGTCTTGAGCGACTTCACAGCGTCAAGCCTATCGCAGATTGCTTGGTGGAGGGCGGACGCCGGAACCATCCGGATGCATTCCTGACGGATCCGGAGTCAGCGAAGAAGTATCTGCGGGATACTGCTACTACGAGCTATCACTTGAGTGGTACAGCGGCTATGCTTTCACGGGAAAAAGGAGGCGTGGTCGATGAGAATCTTCGGGTGTATGGGACTACGAATTTGCGGGTGTGTGATGCGAGTATCTTTCCCCTTATGACGGCTGCGAATCCTATGTCGACTGTGTATGCGGTGGCGGAGAGAGCGGCGGATATCATTAAGGGCGCGCAGTAGGGGCTGGTACTCGGCTATCTTGATATTGATATGTGCTACATTCGATAAATACTCTAAAGCAGCACAACACCCCGTCTCTATGCCTTGGAGGACCGTGTATAGCCAAACTATTATTTCTCACACGATATCAGACAACAAAAACAAAGTATAACACAAATCTAGTACGCACTTAACCCACAACTAGCCCACAGCAACCCCCCACCCCGGCAACAAATACCTCGCCAGAAACGGCGCCTGCGTGGTAAAATGCGGAAATCTCCCGTTCTCCACGGCCCTCAACCGATTCGAAAACGTAGGCGGTCTCTCTCCGACCCACCCCCTAGCCCTATACTCATCGACAATACGAAACCTCAAATTCTTCGCATTCGCTCCAGCAATATCATACCACCATTCAGCCCCCTGCACGATCTGAAACGTGAGAATCACAATACTCCCATCCTCCGCTGCGCGCTTATAAGCATCTACATATTCCGGCCCCAGTTCCAGTGCCATCGACACGGGGGGCAAATCTCCCCACATGATCATCCACCACTTTAGATCCAGATCGCAGGTCACGTAGTCGAAGAGGAGACCCATTGTGACGCCTCCCTTTTCGGGATCGTCAGTAGGCGAAGACGAAGTCTCGGGTGGTTCGGAGTCCTTTGGGTTCTGTTGGACGTATCTCTCCAGATCCATCACATCTTTCAATGTACCTGGGATGCGGTATCGATCAAAGGTTTTGCCCCGGGCCCAGGACCAGACGCGGAGGACTGGGATGTGGGGTGCGGGTGGTTGCTGGGTGAGCATGCGACGCCAGGATGCCTCAGGGTACAGGTACGCCTTACGGCGCAGGGGATATTTTTGGAGAGGGAGCTCGGAGTAGAAGACCTCTGCTCGGGTGAGGTCGTCTTTGACGGGGTGGCTCCATGCGTTCTCATTGCCGACGTATTGCATTGGGAGGAAGTGAGGCGGGTAGCAGTCTCGCGGTTTAACGAGGTCGTTTTGGATGGTACCTGGGAAGAACGGGGGAAAATGTTTGATCAGGAGGGGGTTGTAGATGATGTTTTCTTTGGGCCATTGGGCTGGGGCGAAGAAGAGGGCTTGTTGGAGGGATGGAGATTGCTGGATTAAAGAGGCCCAGGCGGTGCAGACGCGTTGGGAGAGGAGGAGGGTGTGGATGTCTAGGTGGATAAGGATGCGTTCGAGGATTTCGGGGATGAGGAGGGAGCGATGGGGGGGTGGTGAGGGTGTTTCTGGTGCCATTGTGGTGGCAGTGATTGTGATTGTGATGATGATGAGGATGAGATGGGGTACTTATGCAGGGTTCGGGGGTTTGTGGAGGTCGGAATTGCACAAAGGTGCAATGCCCTACCGGGCTGAGAGTATTGAGGGAAAGGGGTATTATATATTCCGCCAGAGAGGAGAGAGCCAGTAGTAGCAGAGTTGAACAGGATATTAAGTGTGAATGAGTAATGGGAAGACTAAACCAAGCAACTAAGCCGTTAGCTTCATGCAGGAAGACAGGCGCGGACGGGCTCCGGCAATGGGACCACCCGCCACGATGTGATTCTCAACGCTCGAACCCCTCATTTCAAGGGAAGTAGGATGCAGATGGAAGGACTCGGTCAATCGAATTGGCTGCTCTTTAAATTAATTATATTACTCATGCATGTCTCTTCACAAACTCCACAACCTGATCCGGCACCACCAGCCACGGCGTATGTCCCGTCTTAACCTTGTCTGTCTCGAACGTGGCTCCCTTGGCTCGGGCCTTTTCAACCATTCCTTCTTGTGCAAACAATGGGATTGCTCGATCATCTTCACACAGCAGATAGGCAGATGGAATTCGCAGGTACGCTGCACTTGTGGCAGGGCTATTCTTGGTCGCCCATGCATGGGGTCGCAATGTCTTGGCCCATTTCTGGCCATCGGGAACATCGTGGAAAAATAGCTTGAAGGGATCGTCAGGCAGCACGGTGCCATTCTCCACCTACACCACATTAGAATCACTCTATCGAGATATAAACAAGGACAGAAGGTATACTCACATCCCGAACATACCAATCCGGCGGCACCCCGCCAAATGCCCCAATCAAACTCTCACCAACCTCCGGAATAAACGCAGAGAGGTAGATGAGCTTCACCACGCCACCTGGTTTACCCGCTTCTTGGCGCTCCGTCTTGCTGAGTCCATCGAGGGCACTGCTGACGGGGAGACCAGACCAGCTGTGCAGGACAATTGCAACGTCGTTTCCGGCATCGCATTCTTTTTCGACGACACTGCGTACGGCAGTAATATCGGGTTGGAGGTCTTTGACTTCATTGGCTTGCTCGATAGAGGGGAAGGCCACGGTGCGACAGGTATATTCGGGAAGTCTCTCGATGAGTGGGCCGTATGCTACTGGTGAGTACCAGGCACCAGCACAGAAGACCAGGGTTGGGTTGGACATATTGCGATCGTGCAGAGGTAAAATAGATGATGCTTAATTCTACTTCGTGAGAAGGGAGGAGCCCTTAATAAATGGTAGCGATTCAAGAAATGGCCCCCAATTATTTCGTGTATGAAGCGAGGCTCAAAATCGAATGATAGGTCGGCTCGTTAAAATATTGCCAGATGGGTCTTAGGCTTCATTGATCCGCTGTCAGCACTAGATGTAATGGAATTGTTCGTTGGTGGTCGATAAGACGGTGAAGATGGGCCGAAGCGGGAAGACATGCCAAGAGCTTCATCCGTCGCGGCTTACAGGGACGAAGGCAGCATTCGGTCGCCCACGCGCTAGCTTCCGGTTATTGTCTGAAATAGGAACAGTTATTAGGCTTCGTAAACACATGACAGAAGAATAAGGAGCCCTCGGATCTAGTGTCACCCACCAATTGCACCATGCCCTAAGTGGACGGGACAGATAGACAGTTATAGCATATCTGATAAGAAATGCGACCGGACCCACTGGACAGATATGCTGACGTCGTATCGGGTTGCAGTCACGCAAGGGTCGACCGACTAAGTACCTCTCACCCCGCGATAGCTGTCACTTCTTCCTTTCGACAATTCCGTTTCATTGTGCGGCAGTGGGCTCGACAATGATTGTCAAGGAGAAAACGTTTATTCCGCTGTATCGGAGCTCGTCCTCTGGACGACGAGGCCGCACGATAAGACAATGGCAATTGCCAATCTGTGCGGGGATCTGTGCCGCGGCAATCCTGCTGGTCGGAACCAATCCAAGGGAACTGCTATTGTCAACCAGTGCAACCACGCATCATGAATTCTACACGGGACTGCAACAATGCTACGACGCTGAACGTCAACTGCATGCGCCAGATGATGGGGCCAGCTCAAGACAAAATAATCCCCGATGGAACCCAGTCTCTGGACAAGCCACCCCAGTCGTTATCCAAAACGCAACCCTCTTTGATGGCGAATCGACACTCCCAGACTCCGTAGACATCGTCTTCGAGGCTGGTGTTATCACCTCAATTGTTTCCACTGGCTCAGGTGATGCCCCGCCCGCGAACGCAAACATTATCGATGTCCATGGCAAACATGTCACTCCGGGCCTAGTGGATATGCACTCTCACCACCTGGTAATGCCATTTCCTCAAGTGGTAGCAACGAGCGACGTGAACGAAAAGTCGCTCGGACCGATTACTCATTTTGTGCGCTCAATCGACGGCTTCACGCCGTCCGATCCAACCATCAAGATCATCGCATCAGGCGGAGTCACCTCCTCGCTAGTTCTACCCGGCTCAGCAAACATTGTCGGCGGCGAGGCCTACCCTGTCAAGAACCTGCCCTTTTCAGGTGAATACGGCGAACCCATAATCGAGGAATTGCTCCTGGAGCACGGTATCCCGGAGCAAGATCGCCAGCGGTATCTTAAGATGGCGTGTGGTGAAAACCCGAAACGCAATTACCAGCACACCCGGATGGGACTTGCTTGGCTCTTGAGGGAGAAGCTTTCTGAGGCACGGGAGCTAGAGCAGCGTCAGGCTGCTTGGTGTCGCGGAGCGTTGGAAATTGAGCACACCAGGTTTGACCGGGCTCGGCATATATCGCGCTTTCTCGAACAACAAGGGCGGCGACCGAATTCATTCGAGTTGGATACTTTCGTGGCCTTGATCAATGGAGAGCTCAATGTAAATGTTCATTGTTATACACCGGAGGATTTGGAGCGCATGCTAGCTGTACTTCATGAGTTTGGTATTCACCCTCGGGCTTTCCATCATGCATTGGAAGCGTGGCAGGTGCCGGAACTGTTGAAGCGTTTGGAGCCGTGAGTTTGTCATCCGTATACGTGTGGTGGTACTGAGTATGGATGCAGGAACGTCACGGTTGCCACATTCGCGGACAATGCGCTGTACAAGGCCGAGGCCTATGAAGCAAATCTGCGAGCAGGAAAGATACTGAATGATCATGGAGTGCGGGTTGCATTCAAGTCGGTATGAGAGCAATCTACTGAATTGTATAGATACGGAATAATACTGATATCAATATAGGATCACACCGGGGAAGAGAACTATGCCAAATACCTTCTCTTAGTTGCGCCCCACCATCCCTTCCGACAGGCTACTAATAATGTAATAGCGACCAAGCCTCTATCGCTCACTCATTCGGTTTACCGGCCGATAAGGCTTTACAATCAGTCACTTCAGTACCAGCCCACTCAATGCAGCAGGACCACCGCATCGGATACGTCCGTACGGGATACGACGCCGATATCGTCATATGGGACAGTCATCCACTCCAAGTCGGGGCCACAGCTGTCGAGGTTTTCATTGACGGGCGTGCGTTGTTACAGAAGCGAGACATTGCAGAGAAATCTTCGACTTCCGGCTTCGATGATCTGCAACGTGTGCCCGAGACGCGACCGGTGGCAGATCTTGACCAGCGGATCAATGTTTGTTCGAAGCCACGTCTCGTGTTTACCGGTATTCAGAAAGCACTTATCGACCGCCCAAGTCTTAATCAAGTGGCCGAAAATTTAGTCCTCGTGGTAGAAGATAACAAGGTTTCGTGCCTCGGTGCGAAACAGACATGCATAAAAGGCGAGGACGATGGGGTCACCGAAGTAGCCCTAAGAAATGGCTACATCACTCCCGGGCTGATTGCATTTGGCAATGACCTTGGAATTCAAGCAATTTCATCTGAAGAGTCGACAGGCGACGGATCAAGCGGTGCAACTGGCGATCTTTTGAACGAAGCAAAGAGCGTCCACTTTGCCAAATATGGAGCTCATTTACATGGGGTTGCATTTGAAAGAGCGAGGATTGGAGGAGTTATTAAAGCGATTACTCCGCCGCATGGTAGTGGACTTATCAAGGGTGTCAGTGTAGGGTTGCGAACTGATCCTAACGCGACGATATTAGATGGAGGAATCTGGAGGGACGATGTGGCGCTTCATTTCTCGGTTGGACAGGGGGCCAAGGGTGAGTACATTGGTGTTCCGTGATGCAAAAGGAAAAGGGCTAACAAATGTATCCAGATGGAGTTACCCCAACTGTTGCTTCAGAAATCCAAGCCCTGCGCCAGATTTTGAAGGAGGGCGGTAAGAGCAACGCAGAGCAGCACAGCGTATATGCACAGGCTGCAAATGGCTCTCTTCCACTGGTGGTTGAGACATACAACGAGGACGACATCTCTCAATTGATTCTGGTCAAACGAGAGTTTCCTTCCGTCAATCTAATTATATACGGTGGCCATGGTGCTGCTCTAGTAAGCCAGCCTTTATTTCTATCCCAGTCAATGTCACTATAACTTACACCCTACGTTAGGTCGCCAAACCCCTAGCTGAAGCAGGCATTCCAGTCATCCTCACCGGCAACCTCGGGGCTCCTGATAAGTGGGAAAAGAAGAATGCGCTTCCAGGGCCCCCGCTCAGTGATAGCTCAGCCAAGGTATTGATTGAAGCAGGTGTACAGCTTGGTTTAGCACTACAGGGTGATTCCAGACTCCATGGGCTAGCGCGGGAGGCGCGCTGGGCGGCTAAGCAAGCTGGACTGAGTGATAAGGAGGCTGTGGCGCTTGTATCATCTAACATTGAGCGGATTCTGAGACTTGACTCCGATGCCAATGGTAGCCAAGAGTACACAGGTGATTTGGTGTTGTGGGATGGAAACCCGTTGCGCGGAGAAGGGTCGGTTGTGGTTGCTGTGCGTGAGGGCGGAGAAGTTGTGGATTGCTGGCCAGATTCCGGGAAATGATTCCATTGAAGTCGATGTACCCATAGAGCATAGCCTGGTTTGACGCAGAAGTACCTGCAAATGGTATCAGGGAATATATGCAACCGCCAATAGTTTATCGGGAAATTGCAGCCAGGTATGGGGCTTAACACGAATAGTGGAATATATGAGAACAGCGTTGGATCAATATGTTCCAGATGATTTATGTGATGTGGGAGCTTGACTTGACGGCGAAGGCTAGAGACATTGTCGCAAGACCATCAATTTCGCGCAGGATAATGAAAATCGTGCTGTTGCAGGGCTATTGCGGATATCTGGCAGCGAAGCAGGCCGAGTCCTCCGAGTAATATATAACGAGATGGTTAAGATGGGCTTCATTGGGTCTTTCAAATAGGACTTTCGTGGCCATTGATATTACGACGAGATATATGTCAACAATTCCGAAAGGCGAGTAGATTAGAGTTGTCATATACCTTTCGGGTCTAGCTGAGATCAAAATCATGAGAATGGCAAATGAATGCCCGAAATTGGAACATGAAGTCTTCTAACTCCTGAGAGAAGATAGTTGACTGTAAAATAAACTCAAGGTTACGCCGAGAAACCTATATGCTAAAAGTATGCATTGCATGACCCATGAATGTGGGAGATAAACTCAATAGATACTTCAACTAATGCATATAACACCTCCACTGAAGATGGTAACTTAATTACCCACATACAAATTAACCCGTCAGAAAGAGTGCATGTAGAGAAATTGAAAGAAAACCTACTTGTATCAACCATCATCTACATGCTGCATCTCACGACAAAACAACCACCTCGTATCCTCGCCCACTCCCCTAGCCTGCCAATAATTGACGCGCTCAGGAGCAATGGCAACTGACCGTGCAAAGAGTCATCGTGCGCCAGCCATACCAGAACGTTATCCAATGCATCAAACTCCTGAATCTTCGCGACTGTTTCCATTGCAGCTAGATGGTTGCCGCAAATCGGTCCTCGAGCAACCTGAAAGAAGGGTTTGTGGGGATTCTGCCACGTCGCAATTTGCTCCAACAGATCCCTGGACAGCTTTCATAGTTGTCCACTTGGAGTTGGGAATCATGGCAGTTCCCCTCTGCCTCTGCTTGGGGTTGCGGCAGCGGCAAATGTGGCGATGGCCTTAGCACACCCGGATGATGGCAGGCATCAGCGCGCGCCCATGAAGACAAAGGTGGGTGGGTTAGCGGCTGTGCGAGCGAGGCGACACAAGTGGCCCGTAGCGTGACCGGGAGCATCGAGAAGGCAGAAGGAGCCATCGCCGAAGTAGTCGGCGGCGTTGAAGGGGCCGACGCGCAAGGGGTTGTCGTGGTCAAAGTGGATCCCGCGGACAGAGCGATCGGCAGCGTCGCTGTCCAGCACAAGGCCATCCGGCTTGGATCTGTATCCAGGCCAAGAGCTACCTTTAACACCCGGTCCGACGAAGAGCTCGGTTCTAAGCGGGAATCGCGACGGGTCACCCGTGTGGTCGAAGTGAGGGCGTGACCAGATGATGGCTTCACTGTCGGAGAAACGAACGCCTAGTGCACTGTGGTCGTCCGCGGGGTCATGCAAGATGTCGATTATGTCGCGCGTGCAGTCACTCACGACCGTGGCTGCTTCGATTGCTCGAACGGTCCTGGGTGCCTAATTCTCCCACTCGGTGTGGAGCCAAGGTCGAAGATGATGTGATGGTCTCCATGCGAGATAAGGAAACAGTAGATAGGGGCCTGGGGTCCTTTGAATCCACGCAGGGTGGGCTCCCAAAATGCCCATGGTGGGAGGTAGAGGCGCGCATTACCAGTTTCATCATAGCTGAGAGCAGATCTGAATGTATTATCTGAACGAAGAGGTCAGGGATGACTTGGCTTACGTGTTGAGTATGCGGACATCGACAGTGAAAGGGGAGGCTGGAATGGGATAGTCCGGGGGAGACTTAGGGCGGGGCTGGGAAATTTTTCCATGAAGGCTGGCTGATATGGAGAAGAGGAGAGACATGGGAGCTGGCAAGGGGGAGTGGGGGGATAAAGTAGCATCAGTTAGCAAGGCAAGGGATGAGGTGCAACGCATGACATGGCAGGACGAGCGAGATAGGCAATTACCCTCACTCCACTGCCATAACGGGTCTCTTAATAGGTATTCATGATCAATGTCATTACCCGCCATCCTCCACAGTGCATTGTTGCCTGCTACGCATTGCAACAAAAATCATTGCATCATCCAATGCCTCATTTGGATTCCTGCTTTCTTTTATTCAAAATCATGCTACATTGTGGTTTAATTTTCTATCTGTCTCTGTCTCGGTAACTCTTCATCTTCGGTTTTTCCTTCTTCTATTCCGTTTTCTTTCGTCGTCGTCTTCTTCTTCTTCTTCTCAATCATGGTTATTATGTTTCAAACATGCAGCGGAGAACATCGCAACTCTACCGGGTCGGGACATTTGGCTAGTTTAACCACTGCCGTTGAGTCCTGAAGGTAGAGTCGGTGTGCGGTCTCTGGATAGACCTGGCGGAATTTTTCGATATCGTGGCCGATGTTTCCTCCCACATCGACCACCAATGGCCCATTGGGATCTAATCCATTCATGAAATGTTTGGCTGGGATGATTTCCAGCCAGCCGGCTTGATGAGCCATCTTCCCGCCCATGAAATGGTTGAATGATGCTCCTTCCCGCGGATGGCTGGTGAAGTAGTCAAACATGTCGCCCTGATAGTCCTTGGCGTATTGAAAAGCCACATCTTTGGGATCGGTGGGGTTCTTATAGCCAGTCTTCTCCAGAAACTCAGGGGTCTTGTGGAGAACCGGGATGCCGACACCAAATCTGATGTCGTCAGTATGAGTCGAGTGCAGTGGAATTCTGGTTACACTTAGCCATATACCCACAGAAAAGAGATCCGTTCCCCGAAAACAGGTTGCAAAAGGGAAAGAGAAAAGGTTGTCGGCTTGAATACCCCGGCTGTAGACTCAATCAGTATGTGGTTTGTGGCCAGGTGACGTAAAATTCGACCTGAACAGATTGTATTCGTTAGTAAATCTGCACAAGCCCGATTTATTTATTGAGGTCTTCACACTGACCAAGGAGGTCCCGATCGCAGTTGGCCAGAGCAGCCAACTCATCGCCACTTCGCGCTTCATCGCCATCGGCATGCCATTTCTCGAACAACTGCAGGTCTTTGACTACCTTTAAGCTCGCCGATAATGCTGGCTTTGGTTGCTCCGACTAATTAGTCTTCTTGTTGTTGACGATTTCACTATTAAGGCCGGGACTCGCCTCGCCCATACACATGCTCGCGATCCTCTCCCAAGGGGTCTCAAGTCGGCTGACTAGCGCATATGCGGCCAAGAGAGCATTGATGCGATCGCTCTCCGCACCGAACGAATTGGCATTGATGGCGTTCAATGTCCCAAGAACATCGTTTGGTGGGCTAGTGGATTTGGCCATGATGAAGATGTTGGATACGGACTGTTGATTCATAGATCACGATGCAAATTAACCTACTACATCTCAACTATTAGACAAAAGTTTGCCCCTCGACGCTGGGCTGCCAGCTTGAAGAGGCGAGGTGAGGGGAGCGTATGTCTGCCCCACTGCATGCAAGAAATGTTGTGCATGTAGCCTGGTGTGACATGCAGTGCCCGTGTCAGAGATCACCTGCCAAGACATAAATAGTTTGTGTACTCGGTGAAGGGATTGTTTCACCGCCAGAGCTGGGCATGTCAGGGGTCTAGTTAAAACACATATCATAACTGACCACTTTAGGATGTCTCAACCCTGCATGCACCATCGGGGATGATCAACAGAGTTGCAGCTGTCTTTTTAAGTCATGATCTTCGCCTGTGGTACTGTAAATTGTGGTCTACCCGGGGAATTACCAGATACTGCGCAAAGACTGGTCATTCCCTGAGAGGAGAGGGGGAACGTCCCAAAGCCGAGTAACTTCCTGATGACGGTTGAAAATAGGAAGAATATGTCTGAAATTGGTCAAAGTGGGTGCCTGAAAACTTATGGTATCCTATCTGATGCCATGACTAAACATACAGGCAGGATAAAAAAACAACGAAGGTCAAATCTGCTCGCACACGACCGTTATCGTTTGGTTATTCTGCACACAGTATACCGGGAATTCCCAACACTGGAGTTCAAACACAATGGAGGCCTTTAATGATATCCCTGCACTGAATGCTATCCTTGCAAGATGGCAGCAGCTCACCGCAGCAACTACCGGATGGTGGCTACTGTGGGCAGGAGGCCTCACGCTCATCCTGGGCCTTCTTCAACTTGCCCGAACATGGTGGTCGCTGAGGCACATCCCTGGCCCATTTCTCGCCAGTATATCCAACCTGCCTCGTGTATGGTGGCAAATAACCGGTCGCGCACATCTTTACCATCAAGCCGCGCACGCAAAGTATGGGGATGTCGTCCGCATTGGACCCCGCATGGTTTCCTTTAGCAACCCCGAAGCTATTCCTACCGTCTATCCTGTTCGGCCCGGTTTTCCTAAGGTTGGTTTGTCCACGATCAACTTCTCCTTTTCTTTACCCCCTAATCGGCAACCGAGGTTAAGCTAAGGATTGTCCCAGGGTGATCTTTACTCTGCTTTGCGTCCTTATACAAGCGAACGAGGCCCCATATACCTAGTATTCAACACCCAGGATGAGTCAATGCATAAGCTAATCAAGAGCCCAATCGCGCCACTCTTCTCACTCTCCAGTGTAGTTCAATTTGAAGGTCTAGTGGATGAAGTGCTTGCAGTTCTATCTAAGCAGTTGGATGAGCGCTTCGTGGCCACGGGTGAGACATTCGACTGCGCCGATTGGCTACATTTTTTCTCATTTGATGTCATGGGGACCCTGTCATTTTCAAAGCAGTATGGCGCTCTTGAGCAAGGTCGTGATGTGAATGGTATGCTGAGCGAGGTCTATCGGTTCTTCCAGCTGGCAGCACCGGTGCGTCTTGCCCTAAAGTCTGGACATAATAACGAACAAAGATTGATGACGATGATGGTTCATATTGCAGATGACACAAATAACCTGGCTTGACCCAATCCTTTACAAAAATCGCTTGGTGCACACCCTTCGAAAGCTACAGAAAAAGACACCGTCAATGTCCATTCTAGACTTTGCAAGCAGGGCTATTAAGGAGCGGATCGCTAAGGAAGACAACGGCAAGGAGGATCCCAACATCCCACCTCGCAGAAAGGATTTCTTGGACCGTTTCCTCGAGATCCACAGCCAGAGTTCAAAACTTCCACCATGGTATGACGCCTCCCCCCCCCAATAATTCTTGGGCATGGTAAGAGCATTTCCTGATGCGGATACTGCTCATAGGGCTTCTACAGCATGGACCTTTTCTAATATCATCGCTGGCTCCGACTCTGTTGGGACGGTAATGAAGACTGCCGTGTGGTGAGTGAAATTGTCTTCTTTAGCATAGTATTATGTGACGCTAAACCAGAGATTAACACTTGGGTAGTGAGTTCGGTCCCCATGACCCCTGAGAGGAGGTGAAGATTGCAAATATTTCGCTCGTAAGAGAGGATAGAGACTGTCCCACTGACACAAAACAGTTAACCTTCTTTCTCACCCCGATTCCCTCGAAAAGCTGCAACGCGAACTCGACGGAGCGAACCTGACCAGGCCATACCCGCTCTGGGAACAAGTTCGTGATTTGCCATATCTGGACGCTTGTATCCAGGAAGCTGCACGTGTGCATCCCCCATTCGCTCTTCCCTTTGAACGGGTTACTCCTCGAGGTGGTGTGACGGTACTTGGTCATTATTTGCCCGAAGGAACTAACGTAGGAGGTAATGCTTACGTCGTCAATCGTCACAAAGGCACCTTTGGGCCAGACGTGGAGGTTTGGAGGCCAGAGAGATGGCTTGAAGGAGACGAGAGCCACAGAAAGACACTGGAGAAGAGCCTACTCACGGTATGTACGGTGCCTTTACGGTGTTAGCGATGATAAAAAAGTAACTGGACTATAGTTCGGCGCCGGAAGACGCGTGTGTCTGGGTAAGCAGATTGGGATTGTGGAATTGAAAAAGCTTCTACCATTTCTGTTCGTGAATTACGAGGTAGGAAGCCGCATCATCCACGTTTTTGAGTGCAAGCTAAAAACTATAGTTACAACTGGTGGAGCCTTTGCCATTCAAATGGGAGAATTGTTTTTTTTCCAAGCACCGAGGCTTTACTTGCCGGATCAAAAGACGGGGGTAAGGGAAACTCACGAAAGGTGCTGATACGAAGGACGACGAAAGACATTGATGACAGGAAGCTTAGATAACTGGGCTACAACCACTGAATTTTGCTGTTATTGTCATGCATATTTGCAGATTGGAGAATAGTTCGGTAACCTCAAGAGAATGAGATTGCTACAAGTTTGTCTGCTGAGATACTACTCTAAGACCGGTCACTTGTGATCCACGACAGCCGCCCCTGGTAGAAACTAATGGAGATAAGATGTGACACGAGTTGAACCCAGGAAAGAACCACAAACAAGCCACGTACCAAAAATTGTATTGCATATATTGCGTGGTCATAACAGCCCTATCAACCGGTCCTTGCATTTACATGAACGAGAACAGTTGCTGGTAGATGGGTGGATGCCTAATCTCCCTGCTCCTTCTCCTTACTCGTTGGTGTAATTACCCCTCACTCCATCAAGGCTCCAATGCAAGGGGAACTCTGAAGACCGGCACATCTAATTGTAGCTAGAGCCTCGCACAAACTCCCAGGAGAAATGCTGCGTAACCGTTGCTCGGACCATAAGAAATGACTTCGCCGCGGGAGTATGCTCCAATCAGATGTTCCGTGGTATCATCAACACGTCTGCCTTCAGTTCAGTCATGCGTCTACCATTATTTCTCTATAGAGGCATCGTAAGACTGCAGGGTCACTTGGTCTTTCTATGTCATACCGAGATTCGTGTGAAACATGCTTGCTGCTGACTCGGGACGATCAGCTCCCAAGGGCGATGCTGCGTTTACACCATTGCTGTGAATCGCTACCGGCAGGGATAGGGCTCTCATCAGGACTATGACTTACAGGTAAGTGGTAGGAGGCCCGATACAGTCATGCAGTGGTAAAGGCAGCAGATACAGTCAATGCCTTAACCAGGTGGAATATCCTCCCACTAGCCAGGCTCCCCCATAGTGCCATTGAGATACCGCAAAGATCCAAATCACCTACTAATCGCCTCTGATGGATACCCAAGACCCCTTTCACAAGGTGAATTGGAAGCCTGCCACGCTATCTGATGCACCTATCTCGTTTCAGAAGATCATTCTTGTGCTTAACCCCAGTTCGAAGCAGGAAGACTTTCTTGTGTACAAAGGACAGCTGATCGACGCGGGCTACACGGTACTTGTAGTCAAAGACGCTACCGAGATACCATTGCATCTGAGCTATGGGACTATTATTGTTCATCTCCCTAAGCTGGGAAGGGAAAAGAACAGCGTCTATGAGATTGCTACAGAATCCTGCAACAGTCTGATAGCAGCGGCACGAATCCTTTCTAAACATGCCGGCTATAAGGTGTTTACAGTCGTTACTACCGCGACTGGTGTTGGCCAACTTGGTCATGCTCCCCTGTTTGGCTTGGCGCGGGCTTTGAAGATGGAAATGCCAAACACTTTCGGTGGACTGTTCGAAGCAGAACCGGGGTGATTTCCACTCGATGCGATCAAGTATGCGCAGGGTTTTGATGTGGTTCGAATCTGTCATGGCGTTCCCCACATAGCTTGCCTACAGCCTTGCCCGAAGCAGCCAGATGACACGCGTCTCCGGCTAAGACCAGAGAGCACCTATCTTATCAGTGGCGGTACACGGGGCATGGGACTAAAAATTGCAGGCTGGATGGGCAAGCGTGGCGCCGGGAACATCATTCTGGTGGCGCGCCATGGGCTAGAGAAAGGTGCAAGCGATGATAGTAACAACACGCTCACATCCCACATGAAGGACCTGCAGAGTCGAGGTGTCACGGTACACATCTTGAGTATTGATCTCGCTCTACCTGAGGCAGAAAAGTCCCTTCGACAGGGAATTGCTTGTCTTCACCTTCCGCCGATTAAAGGCGTCGTCCATGCCGCCGGAGTTGCCCAATATAACACGTTGGACCGATGCGAATCTTCCGACCTCGATTACACCATGGCGCCCAAAGCGCGTGGTGCTCTGGCCTTGGACGCTCTCTTCTCACCAGGAGATCTGGACTTTTTCCTGCTGACCTCCTCCGTGGGACAACTTGTCGGGTTCCCAGGTCAGCTTACATACGCGCCAGCAAATGCCTTTCTAGACGGATTCGCATTCTACCGACGGCAGCAGGGAGATGCCTGTACCTCCATCCAATGGACCTCCTGGCGCGGAGTGGGACTGGTGGCGCAGAACAAATCGACGACGCGAATGATTGATCGCGGCATGCAAGCCCGAGGTATTGAGTACATGGCCCCAGATGAGGCACTTGCTACATTAGACCGGGTAGCTCAGCTCGCAACCGATCACGTCGCCGTGGTCCGCGCTGTGACACTTGAAGCAAGCGAGCCAGTGCGACACCCCATGCTCCAAGACATTACACCACGCAAACCTGTGCGGCAAGCCCAGTGGGACTATCCAGCCCACGCGGTGGCAGTCGTTGGACTGGCATGCCGCACGGCTGCAGGCGATACGGCAGATGACTTATGGGATGTGATTCGGACTGGACAGACGACAGTGCGGGAAATTGATGCAAGACGCTTCCCTGAAGCCGCCGCAAGGAAAGACCCCAAAATGTGGGGAAACTTCCTCCCTGACCCCGAATCCTTTGATCATGGCTTTTTTGGCAAGTCCAAACGCGAATCAGCCGCTCTGGACCCTCACCAACGGCTTCTACTTGAGACGACTTATCATGCTTTAGAGTCAGCCGGATGGCTGGCACAGGAACAAATACCCGAGAAACACAATGGACCGGGTTTCGGAAATACCACAGGCTGCTTTATTGGTATGAATGCCCCAGATTACCCTCTAAATCTAGGAAGTCACGCCCCCACCCCCTATACAGGAGTTGGTATGATGCGATCCTTTGTCGCGGGTCGCCTGAGTCATCACTTCGGGTGGACTGGCCCTTCCCATGTCATTGATACAGCCTGTTCTTCAGCCATGGTGGCCATCCACCAGGCCTGTCGTGCCCTTCAAGCAGGGGACTGTACCAGGGCAGTGGCGGGGGGTGTCAATTTGATTACCAATTCGGTCTTTTTTGACGCATTGCGAAGCGGAGGCTTCCTCAGCGAGACCGGTGCGTGCAAAACCTTCGACGCTCGGGCAGATGGGTACTGCCGAGGTGAGGCCGTTGGGGTCCTGGTCCTTAAGCCTCTATCCCAGGCACTGCAGGATGGAGACGAGATTCGGGGCATCCTTCTAGGGACTGGGGAGAATCAGAATATCAACAACACCAGCATTACTAATCCAGTGTTGGACAGTCAGAAAGCACTCTATCGTAAGATTTTGGCCCAAGGGGGTATCTCATCCAGCCAAGTATCCTACGTCGAAGCCCATGGCACCGGGACGCGCGCCGGTGATCCCATTGAAGTTGAAGGAATCAGGCAGGTGCTAGGGGGGCCTAATAGAGACTCTCTATTACATATCGGTGGAATAAAAGCTAACATTGGACACTCAGAGGGTGCCTCAGGGGTAATCTCTCTGATTAAAGTCTTGCTGATGATGAAGCATCGCCAGATTCCACCACAGGCGAACTTTGAGCGACTCAACCCCAACATTACTGCCCTTGAGCAGGATTGTATGGCCATTCCCACTCTATCCTTGGGTGGCACAGCTCTAGTGGCCCCCTAGTGGCTCTGGTGAATAGCTACGGTGCGTCTGGGAGCAATGCCGCGGCCCTGGTGGCCTCGCCTCCGCCGCCAGAACAACTTGCACAGTCTTTGCCTCCCCTAACGTCCGTCTCTTCACAAAAACTATCAGCATGACCTGTCTCAATCTCTGCAGCGTCGAAAGCCAGCATAAGAGCCTACTGTCAGAAGCTAAGAGAGCTGATTCTGCAACCTAACTTTCGTCCGGAGCTGGGCGCTCATCTTGGCTTCGCACTCGGCAGCAAGCAGAATCGGCAGCTTGGCCAGGCTTTCGCCACTACTGTCACATCTGGTAAGCATACCTTCCTGCGAATGGAAGTCGGACTGAAGTAAGGCACATATCCACTAAGTGCTCACTTTTGATGCAGTGGAGGAACTGGACTCCCGGCTGTCCAGTCCTGAAAGATACACCGTGGAGCGCGAAACCTCACGCCAGCCCATTGTTCTTCTTTTCAGTGGACAGAATGGCAATACCGTTCCTGCTGCTCAGCCACTCTATGACACGTCAATAATATTCAGGGACTTTCTACACCGCTGTGATGAAGTGGTACAGTCCCTGCACGGCCCTAATTTGTTTCCATCTATACTAGGCGGCATCGACGGAAGCACCGACATTGTTCTCCGCCATACTGCCATGTTTGCCATTCAGTACTCATCTGGTATGACATGGCTCGAATGCGGGCTGAAGCCAGATGCAGTTTGTGGGCATTCATTCGGGGAGTGGGCTGCAATGACTGTCTCGGGTGCAATGACGCTCGAGGCAGGATTAAAGCTCGTTATTGGGTAGGTTGATTCGGTTATTTCGTCATCTTTCGACGCAGTTACTAACCGGGTGCAGTTCGTACACTTTCAAGTATCAAAGCTGCGCTAGCACTAAATGAGAAGGCAGGACGCGCATTCATCATCAAGAAGTATTGGGGTCCTGATCCCGGAGCGATGATTGCCATCGAGACGGATCTTGTGGGGACACAGACAACAGCCAGCCAGCACCTAGAGCCTTTCCGTCGTAAACATCCAGATTTTACCTTTGATATTGCCTGCTACAATGGTCCCAATAACTACGTTGTGGCTGGGCGGACGTCGGCCATGGAGGCCTTGGAGACTGACTTGAGTCAGGAGAAGCATCGCGGCGTCAAGCTCAGATTCAAGATGTTGCGTGGCATGCATGCCTATCATTCCGTTATGGCAGACTCGATCATTGATGAATGTGCCAGACTGTCAGATACAATACCATGTCAGGTCTGTCCATATCACCAGCACTTTGACGAGCCCACATTCAAGGCTAAATCTACCCCTTACAGACACCAGTCCTTCCATTTGAAACATGCCACAAGGATCCGTGGACAGGTCCAGGGACAAATTTCATTGCTCGCAATACTCGGGGACCGGTATTCTTTGCCGAAGCAATTTACCGCATTGTCAGCCGACTAGAAGGGGGTCCATGTATCTTCCTCGAAGCTGGCATTGGGGGGCCCGTCGTTTCTATGGCCCGGAACGCGCTTTCGTCTTCCCTTACTTCCTCGAAGCATCAATCGCCGCATACATTCGTACCAATCGATGGAAAAGACCCAGTTCGCGGGCTAGCAGAGGCAGTACTTTCGCTGTGGCAGAACGGCCATCCTTCTGTGCAGTACTGGCCCTTTCACTCAAAGCAACGAGCGAGCTATCGCCCTATGACCCTGCCGCAATATCAATTCGAGAAACATCCGCATTGGCTGGAGCATGTTCCCATCCAGTCTGGAAACAGAAACTTACAGCATGCTCAGCAGCACTCCGGGACATGTCCTCACTGCGGGAAGGAATCGGACGAATATCCTTACATCACACTGGAGGGGTCGCCGCCCGGTTCGAACGATGAAATAATCTTCCGTATTGATCCACGCAGCCCCCGTTATCAGAAGCTGGTGAAGGGCCATGTTGTTGTCGGATCCCCTATCAGTCCCGCCGCTATGTATCTGGAGTTGGTAACTCATGCTGTAGTCCAAGTCGAGTGGAACGGGCACACAGCGCCGCTCGTCAACCAGAGTGGTGATATTTGGGTCCAGGATTTGAGGATAATGGCGCCGCTGGGGCTGGATCCGCAGCGTCCCGTCTTGTTGACGTTGAATAAGAAGAAAAACGGAGATTTCAAGTTCCAGCTCTCCTCCACCAACAATTTTGGCAAGACAAATTTGCCGTCAAAGTCGATGTACCATGCAACCGGCATTGTATCCCTACAGGCGCTGAATTCAGGCGTGCCGTCAGGGTTCTCGGACGGGTTGGCGCGTCTGACACGTCTTCTCGAAGAAGAACCAGAGATGGACGAGTTGCGTGGTCCCATGATATATAAGGTCTTTTCCAGAATGGTGAAGTACTCCGCTATATACCGAGGCCTACGATTGATTGTGGGAAAGGGCGAAGAAGCAGCCGGGGTTATTTCTATGCCTCCCACATGCCCGGAGCAGGCTAATGAGCGAGACCGATCTTTTAACAACAGTGTCGCTGACCCACTGATTCTGGATAACTTCATGCAGGTTCCCGGAGCCTTTGTGCACTCTCTGCGTGTTGCAGACACTCCAGATGATGAAGACAGTGACATGTCGTTTATCTGCACGGGGATGGGGTCAGTTGGTCCTTTGACAAAGGTGCCGTGCGCCGAGTCTTACCGGGTGTATGCAAAGATCTTGCGCGAGGATCAGAAAGAGGTTATGCTAGACCTTCTTGCTTTTGATGCGGATAGTGCTACGGTGGTCTGGACCGCGCAGGGTCTCAGGTTCTCGAGGATCCCACGCTCTTGGCTGGCCAAAGTGTTGGCGGCCTCAATGCCGTCAGTGCGCGGTTCCAGGGAGGAGCTGCAGAGAAGGCCCGCGGCCGAGAAGATGACCTCCGAACTTACGGGCATCTGTTCCTCTCCTCTCCCGCCGCCTGTACCTCAATTCCGTAGTTTTATTCTGGACGGGATTCAGACAATCCTCAGCATATGTCTGGATGTACCCTGTCAGGACGTGAGCAAACCTGCCACGCTGAGAGAGCTAGGAACCGACTCACTGGTTAGCCCGGAGATTTTGTCCAGTATCCGGGACCAATTTGACATTGAGATATCTGCAAACGAGTTCACATCGCTGAATACAGTCGGAGATCTCTGCGATCTTGTCAGAACGCGGCTCGGACGTGCTGATCCTGATGATCACGACATCGCCATGAAGACATTCGACCCAGGCAGGGAGACCACCCCTGAAGTCAACAATGAGTGGCAAGAAGCAGTCTTTGCAATTCTTAGTCATTCCCTGGAGGTTCCTGTATCCGAAATTAGACAGGACTCAATCCTCGAGGACCTTGGCGTCGATTCACTCATCACCCCAGAAATTATTAACAACATCAAGGAATCATTAAATGTCGAGCTGTCTTCAGCCGAGTTCTCAGGTTTGGTAGATGTGGATTCCCTGTTGGATCTGCTTGCGGATGCTTTGGGGCTGGAGGACGCCAAGCCGACCCCAACCACAGGTTCATCCGGCATCTCGGATGCAGTGGCTCTATCGGACCCAGTTATGCCAACCGTCTTTCAGGAAATTCGCCGCAATTACGACGCCCATGCCAAAGCCTTCCAGTTGTCAGGCTACTGGGAGAATGTGTATCCTGTGCAGTTGCAAGTCGTGTCTGCATTTATCTTGGAAGCGTTCAAGAACTTGGGGTGTCCAATCCGCGAGCTCCAGCCCGGGGAGACGTTGCCCCTTCTGCAAGGAATACTACCCAAGTATCATCGTCTCGTCCGCCGACTGCATAACATTCTTCTAGAAGCCAACATTATAAGGCATAAACCGGGAGCCGACTACAAAGTCTTCATCTGCGGACCCGCATCCCCTCCAGTCAAGCCTGCAGCCCAGCTGAGCCAGGAGTTGATGGAGGAATTTCCTGTCTTTGCATCCACCCACGGGCTACCTGATCTTCTCGGACCGCACCTCGCCGAGTACCTCATCGGCCACGCCAATCCAGTCCCTCTTCTCTTTGGCAGTGAGCGCGGGCGACACTTGCTCGAAGAGTTCCACGCCAATGCACCCGATATTCGCGCCGCCACTCAGGTCCTCTGTGACTTTGTCTCGGCTGCCATCAGTGCTCATGCGGAAGCTGCAAACAACGCAGAGCCATTCCACATTCTCGAAGTTGGCGCTGGCACCGGAGGAACAACCAAACATCTCATCCCGCTCCTCCAGGCCACTGGTATTCCCTTTACCTACACCTTTACCGATCTCTCTGTATCTCTTCTCGCACGCGCAAAACGGACAATCTTTGCTGGCGTCGCCTGCATGGAATTTCGCCAATTTGATCTCGAGGCAGTCCCGGAACCGGAGCTCCACGGGCACTACCACCTGGTCATCTCCGCCAATTGCGTTCATGCAACCCGAGACCTCCGCCAAAGCCTGCAGCATATACGACGGGTCCTGCGTCCAGATGATGGATGTGTAGCGCTGCTCGAACTGACGGAGAAATTGCCCTGGTACGACCTGGTCTGGGGCCTCCTGGATGGGTGGTGGGTTTTTGACGATGGCCGGGACTACCCACTGCAGAGCCCACATGCCTGGGAGCGTGTGATGCATGAAGCCGGTTTCCCGCACGTTGACTGGTCTGAGAGCGTCAGCCAAGAAAAGCGCGGTGTGCAGGTGGTGTGCGGCTTCACTACTCCTGCTTCCCCAAAGCCATGGCAGGAACTGCAGCAACCCCTCAAAGCACCCTCAACCCTATTGCATCCGGGGTCCATCGCTATGACTGGACAGCGCAATCTATTCCTAATGCCCGACGGCTTCGGCTCGGGAGCCGTTTTCACGGCGCTAGTGCCGTACTTGGCGCGCGTACCAGATACTTCGGCCTACGCACTCAGTAGCCCCTTCCTTTCATTGGTGGCGACGAATCGCGTAATCATCGACCAGCTACCCTCCATCGAGGTGTTGTCAAATATTTATATGGAGGAGATTAAAAAGCGACAGCCGACGGGACCGTATCTCATTGGGGGTTACTCGCTGGGCGGAGTGGTGGCCTTCGAGGCAGCGCGCCAGCTGGTGGAAGCCGGTGAAATTGTGGAGCGGCTGGTGTTGATCGACTCGGCGAGCCCAAGCAAGGTGCACTCATTCCCTGATGAACTGGTGCAGTTCCTGGATACGATTGACGCGACCAATAACCACAATAATAGTGCCCAGGGAACCGTGGGCAGCAGCGCCCACTTCACTTTATCTCGGGAACAGCTGCGGCAATACCGTGTGCGTCCGCTGCGGGGGTTGCAAGAGGGTGTCATCCGAGACGTGGTTCTCTTTTCAGCGCGCGACGGGGTCGACAAGCAAGAGACCGTGCCTCGACCGAAGGTGGAAAGCGACGAACAGAGCGCCGTGGAATGGTTTTTGGATGATCGGGTCGACGACGGGGCACTGGGGTGGGAGGATTTACTGGATAATGTGCGAGTGATCCGCGTTGAGGGGAATCACTTTTCAATAATGGATGCGTCGAATGTGAGTTGCCTCCTTCCTTATATGTAGAACTTCTGCAAGTAATGAATAAAGATTGAGTGACTGACTGATCTGTGAACAGGTGAGCTCATGGGGTCCGAAATTGGCAGATGTTCTGGTCGGTTAGGGCTGTCTTTGTTCCAGTGGTATTGATGCCTACCGTTGTGTAATGATACCGCGTATTGATGCCAATTGTCCGGAAGCAAACCCCCAACTGATGGGTGTCTACATGAATTGATTCATTGATCACTAAAACCGAACCAAATACCGCAGACCTCTCGATTGTCTAGTGTAGGGAGTATGGGTCTGTGTCTAACATCGACCAGATGCATGCTTTATCTCCATCTTGGATGGGTATCTCTCGCGGTAGGAAAAATTGCAGCCGATAATATATATGCGCTGCATGCCACTTAAACAAGTGCCAGTCTTCAGAAGGAAGTTATTACGCCATGGTATAAATGTAGTAGAAAGTTTATATTTTCTTCATCTCTAAGTTATGGAGCGTTTGAAGATAAGCAAACCGTACACGCCAATGGCACTCCCTTCACCTGCGCAGAAAATACACCCCAAAAGACATAACACCAACCACAGCAAATATACCCACCCACCGAATCAACCCACGACGAACATGCCGTCTTACTGTCCGAGTGATCGCCTCGGAATCATTAACCCTCGGAAACGGTATATCCTTCGGCACCTCCATCCCCAGCGCCCTGCACAACGGCTCCCATCCATCCCTAACATCAACAAACACCAACCTCTCCTCTGGAACCATCTCCTTCAACCACTCAATATGCTTATGATAGGCACCACCCGGACCCCCATTCCTCCCATATATCCTCCGCCATTGCAAAGCAACCAACGCCAGATAATCCATAAAATGCCTCATTCCAGGAATCGGCAGCATTATGGCGCGCAGAAACCACGACGATCGCACCAGACCTTCCAGTTGCGCCATGCTCTTCTCCCACGCTACCGGGTCGCGAACGGTGCAGATGACCTTGGCGTCGGGGTAGATTTCCATCAGTTCTGGGACGAGATGGGTACCCGGGGCGTCTGTGGTGGCGACGTAGCCGTCTAATTGCCGGTCTATGAGGGCGAGGGCTTGCCGTCGGTCAGGGGCGTTGTCGTTGAGGATGAGGCGTATGACTTTCATCCATGTGGTGATTTCGTCTGGTGGACCTGTTGTTGTTTGGGTGCCGCCGTGGTAGACTGGGCCGTTGAGGAGGATGGCGAGGGCGGCGCTGAAGGATGCTGTGCCGGTTCGAGGGAGGCCTGCGCCGATGACGCTGAGTTTGGTGCCGGGTTGGGGGGTGGAGGGGGATTGGCCCATTTTTATGCAATTGAGTGTTGATGGGATGGCTCCTACGATACGAATTGCGGAATTGAACTATTAATCGAGGGTAGTGACTGCCCCGGGTATTTTATGATGTCTCTTGTGGTGGTAGATTGAAGATAAGCAAGTTTCGGAGCGTGTAGGTCAAACTTTATATGTAGCGGTCCTTAATCGGGGATCCGGATTTGACTGGTTGAGAACCATGACTTTCAGCCCCAGATCAAAGACTCGAGACAACAGAACCTTCTTATTATGGACTAGTGCTGACAGGCGTTTGGCCGTTTGATCCTGCATGGTGTCTAGTTTGTTGATGCACTAAAGTGCAGGTAACAGCGGTGGTGATGCGATACCTCTTCCGTCGAATGGGTTACCGAAGTGGGCCCTGTAGCTGTTGAGGAATGAATATGATTGATCCGCTCGTCTGGCCCCAAATGGATATAATGGTTTCTGTCGGATGTTTCAGTTCGTCAAGCATTTACATCTGGGAATCTCGGAGGCTGGCTTCTTTGATTGCAGGAATCTTCATACATGACAAATCATGAACAGTTATGCGCGACCGACCATTCCGGATCGGGCTGTAGATACGAAGAGACGCGCTAGTCCTATTTAGATAGTCACCTGGTCTGCTCCTTCGTGTCTCCATTTTCCGTCGACACGTCGGTTCTCGAAGATCCCCCATACATCCGGGACTCTGAACTCGCGCTGCTCACTGCTCGATTCTCTTCTATAACGGCGTTGCAGTGCTCATTAATGAACTGACTGATTCTAGCCACGCAGCCTGCATCCTTCATCAACGCGTAATGGTTGTCGCAGTCGACGACGCCCAAAGTGGTGTTGGTGCAATGTGCCTTCCACCAACCTACGACTCCATCCTGGAGCCGATCGGGTAACGCCACATGAAGGCACTTACCCTCATAGACTGGTGGACTTTGAGATTGCTTCAAGGCTCTAACATAGCCATCAAAGCACTTCCGAAGCGGTAGAATGTCTTGAGGACTGATCTCCGACCTGCCCAGCGAGCTCATAATCAAATTGTCCTTCTCACTTTCACCCTTCCATACTCTGTTATCCACTTCATAAGTGCCAGGGTCGAGAAGGACTACCGAGCTGGAATGGGCACCGTATAATTGGTCCCATTTATGGGCCATCTCGAATGCAATGAATCCACCAAATGAATACCCCCCAAATATCACACGGTGGTCAGCCTGAATATGCTCTTTCATATCAGTCAAGTAACGACTAGCCCACTGCGAAAGCGTCTCGGGATATCGAGCTGCGCCCATGAATGGGTCGTCAACTAGGAGGACATCAATCGTGCCGTCTAGTAATGGCAGCAGAGGCTCGAATACCATGGATTGCGCAAGGAACGGATGAACAAGGACAATGGTTGCCATACTCCCTTGGCGCATGTGAAGATGCAGGTAACTTGCATTGTTTTTGGCGGCTGACCCCTGACGAACTCTGGCTGCTTGCGACTGCACTGTTGAAGTCTGTGAAACGTCTATCAAATCGAGGCGTAGCTCTTGTCGACGAAGTATTGCAAGTAACCCTATTGCGCGAATGGAGTCACCGCCCATCTTGTGAAAAGCTGCGGTGATGTCAACAGAGTCTTCGTTGATGCCCAGCACCTTTGCCCAGATTGAAGCTATTTTGTCTTCTAGGCTTCCCGGCGCGGCCCGAACAGGCGTATGAGAGTGCGCTAAACAGTTTTTCGAATCCTCGTTGTGCCTGTCCTCGATCATCTTGGCAATGGCGATCCTGTCTAGTTTACCACTTGTTGTACGAGGTAAGGGTGCTTTCTGCACCCAGATGAAGGCCGGAATCATATAGGAAGGAAGGCTTTGGGCCAGATGCTCTTTGACTGTGGCTTCACATATGACATCTCTGGGCTGGAGTGGATGGACTACTTCAACAAGCGCTGTCAGGGTCTCAGTTCCGCTGCTCTGAAGCTTAGTCATTGCGCATGCAATGATCTGTGGATGCTTCTGCGCCACCGAGCAAACCTCTTCTGTGTCAATTCGGAAGCCGCGAACTTTTATCTGCCCATCCATGCGACCAAGGTACTCAAGGTATCCATCTCCGTGGATTCTTGCTCTATCTCCCGTACGATACATTCTCCCCCGCCCCGTCGGTGAGAACGGGTCAGGTGTGAAATGTTTCGCGGTCAAGTCAGCTTGGCCTAGATAGCCTTGTGCCACTTGTAGTCCACTAATGCATAACTCACCAACTGAACCCAGTGGGACTTGCTCCGTAGTTTCGGGATATAACACCCGAATGTGTCTGTTCTGGCCGGGCTCTCCGATGGGAACAAACGATCGGCCTCCGCACACATCAACATCTGGTCCTTGTACCTTGCAGGCTGATATCTCAATGGTCGCCTCGGTAGGACCATAACCATTCCAGACATTTATTGTCCTGGGTACGCGGCTCAAGGTACTGAGTGGGAAAGGCTCACCCCCAAAGACCAAAGAGCGCAGAAAAGATAGCCCTTCGTTGTCAAGGTCGTTCAGTATCAGCGTACCCAACGTGGGAGTTAGTGACAGATGTGTGACACTCAGATCTTCTAAATAATGGCTCAACCCGGAGAGAATATCCTGTTGTTTACCCAACAAGAGACGGCCACCTTTACAGAGCGTGGCGAACAAATCTCCCATCGCCGCATCAAAGGTTGGAGCAAGAAGCGCGAGTCTGTTTGAAGTCCATGAGCAGTCAGTACTTCCTCTATTGGAGGACAAAAATGATGCCAAGTTCCGATGATTGATCATCACTCCTTTTGGAATACCGGTCGTTCCTGAGGTAAAAAGCACATAAGCCAGAGAGTCCAGGGGTAGAATTTTGTGCTTGTACGTCTGGCTGGTATACTGGAGAAGATTATATACTGTCAGTGCGGTTGCTCCCGTTGACTTGACAAGACTTTGTAGCTTCTCGCTGCCATTTATACCGTCCCAAAGGAAGACAGTGGCTGCGCTTGTTACGCATATTGCTTCCAGCCTCTGCATCGGATGTTCAATGTCCATGGGGACAACAGCTGCTCCGGCCTTCAGGATGCCCAGAATGGCGCCAACCATGTGATATGACTTCTCGAAGAAGATCGGCACGTATCGCTGCTTGGTGGTCGCACTTGTTTGATAGTTGAGAATTTCTTCAAGGCCGACAGCAATGTGATTGCTTAGGTCGTCGAGTTGTCTGAACGTGACAAAATCACTCCTTTGAACTTGCAAAGCAATCTTCTCTGGCATCTCCACTGCGCACTTGCGAAAAAGTTCGATAACGGTAGACAACGCACCACCGCCCTCAGACGATTCCCCATTTTGGTGGCCCAACAATTGATCGATGACAATTCTCTCTCGCTCCTTGATTACGAGCGTAGCCTCAGGACATTGCTCTTCCTGATGTTGCATGTGACGTGTTTGCATGAGGTCAATAGAGTCGATTATATGCTGCAACACCCAATCTGCATCTGCTGGAAGTATTGCCGCTGGGTCAAACACACATCGCATGTGAAGATGGCCTGTGAGCTCTTGACAGAACACTTCAAGTACCATGGGAAAGTCCGTACGCTTCAGCTCACCGTCGGCAATACTGAATTGGCTCCATGGAAATCTGTGATTCTTGGCATTTGTGACTTGCGCCTGAAAAACAAAAAGCACCTGAAAAGGAAGCAAGTCGGGGTTCTCAGTCAAGCGTCGGATAGATTCAAGTCCAAAATGCTGGAATGGTATCGTGTCTAAGTACGCATCACGGGTGCGTGTGAGGAGCTTTTCTATTGAAACTCCCCCTCGTCGACCGTCACTAGAATGCTGCTTCGAATTCACTGCAAGCGGGATTCGTACCGGATGGGTGGCGATGCAGGGGCCTTTGACGAACTCCGAATGAGCTCGGCCACTCGACACCTCACCGAATATGACGTCGTCTGAGTCACTATGTACTCCAATGGACAAAGCTAAAGCTGCTCGAACAAGACCGGCCGGGGTGGTGTTGCAAATTCTTGACAGTGCTACTGCATCTCCGTTCCACTCAGCACGAACTTCAAGTGGAATTCGAACTCCATCCATAGGACCTCTGAGACCACATGGAATTGGCCAAGTACATGCTGGTGCCCCATCTAGGTATTTCTTCCAGAAGGAGGAGCCTACTGATCGATCCTTCTGTTGCAACGTGCGAATAAACGTTATGAACCGCATGTGGCTGCTATTGTCATCGTTTGTTGTGCTATGGCTCTGAGCATGCTGATAATCACGAGACAGGCCGTCTAGAATATACGACAGATAGGCTTCATCATATAGAGCATGATGCATTGTCAATTCAAGTTGCATGAAACCTGTCACGTCGTCTTGCCTCAATGCCAATGAAACCGGTATATGGCCAATCCCAAGGTCAGGCGACTGATTGCACTCCTGTTGCCGTAGTGTTGAGACCCTTTTTACTTCGTTGGAGTCGTACCGGAGGACGGCCTGCAAAAAGGCTCCACTACACATTCCGCTTAAAGACATATCTTGCGTCGATGGCAGGAAGGCTGTTCGAAGCATCTCCTCTCGTGTTACCGTTGAATGCCACGCTGATTGCAATGCTCTCACGTCCAGGTGTCCGTCGAACTTCAGCTTCATGGTAGCCAAATAAGCGGGAGAGTCTCCGAGGACGAGGTCGGCAGTAAGGACACCCTCCTGAAAGGGAGAACACGGAATTGTGTGCACTACGTCTGCTGCGCAAATGCCGGCCGCCTTTACAGCTTGATTCCATTCATCGTGCACAACCGGTTCGTAATCAGCAAATTCATCAATGCGTTGTATTCTGTCACTCTCTGCTTCTCCTTCGCTACTTTCATCACAGATTGTCGAGATCCTATTTGCCAAAGCTCCTGGCGTTGGGCAGTCAAACAAGTCTCGGACCGTAATGGCACACTGTGTGCGCTCAACAATCTTGAATATTGCTCTTGTTGCCATCAGGGAGTGTCCACCGAGATCGAAGAAATTCTCTGTAACGCCCATCTCACATCCAAGAACATGACCGAATGCTTCACAGACAATCACTTCGAACTTAGTTCTAGGACGCACGAAGGTCATGTCAGCTGGTGTCTGCCTAGGTGCCATCGTGGCTGCAATTTGAGACAGAGCTTGTCTGTCTATCTTGCCACTATGATTAGTAGGCATGTCCTCAAGAACGCTTATCAGAGCGGGAACCATGTACCAAGGTACGCGTATCTTCAAGAATTGCTGGATTTCTCTTATGATATGGCGGGTCGGCTGACCTTGCATTGGCCGGTTGCTGAAATCTTCGGTTGAGCGACCTTCATGATCGCTGCGAAATCGAAACATGGTTCTTTGTCGTCCATCCTGGGACTTGATGCGGTGGAAGATGGCATCCAGTCCTCCGTGTTGGGAAAATTGTCGCGCCCAACTTATTTCCACATGGAACCCTGCCAAGGTACCCAGATCAACAAGGTCCATTGCCGAGAGTCCATCCACTTCATCTGCGTTCTGACGGATCGATGGTAGCCAACCAATATCCGTCATTGTTGTCCGGCTGGAAATTGCCTCAACGACTAGTCGTTCGAATGTAGTCTTGCTGTGCGGGATGTTGGCGATGGCTACAACGGCTGATTCTGAGCCTTCCTTCAATAGATCTAAGAGCCCGTTCCGGCTTAGACCTTGGGCGCTGTAGTCGATCCACTGATTTGCGTCTACGGTATGAATGATGGGGAGGTAGATTTGTCGCACAGCATGGATGATGGCCGAATAACGATAGCAACTAAGTTCGTTTGTCGCTCGCATTCTTTTCGGAAGTATCTCGACGTGGTGGACGAGATCTGGGAATTCAGCTGCTAGGGACGTGAAGAAAGCAGGATCAATCAGTAGCTCAGTTTCATTCTCCACAGTATCTGCCATGCTTTGACGGATATATTCTGGACTAATCTTTCCTTCTCCGTGCAGGGCCTTGGTGACCTGGAATTGAGCATATAGAGCGTATGAACGCATGTCTCCGAAGAAGAGGGTCTTGGCCTGATGCCTCCGCAGAAGATCCAATATGAGCCTGGATAGGTATTCCGCACTAGGGAAATACTGCGCAACAGAATTCACCACCACAAGATCGGGCGATAAAATGTTGGACGATATCTTGTCCAAGTCACTGGCACTTCCAACATGCAGCTGTACTTTGCTTGCTAGAGTCGGGTTAACTTTGTCCATCATAGTCTTGACAAATTCCACTATCGACTGTACCGGTTCAAGGCCGACATAGGTCTGCAGATCGCTTGCAATGTTGAAGAGAATCATCCCTGAGCCGGTCCCAATCTCGAGCACGTTGCCTGGCGGTGCACCATTGAGCAGCGTTGTGATTGTGTCGTCCAGCCACTCCCCCATTTCTTCTTTGTCGATGTCCGTACCATCGTACATTGACTTCCATCCAGAAAAGTCCCTACCGGCCTCACGAGGGTCGATCTGGCTGTCGTAAGTGACTTCATTGAAAATTTGCTTCCAAGCCTGTTCTGATTCCTGTTCTTCCCTACCCCTTGCTACCTCATCAATGGGGACTTGCTTATCGCCCCCCTTCAACAACGTGACAAAAGCTACTAGTCGGCCCTCTTGATCATCGGGCTGCTGGAAGAGCACCGCGGCACTTTCGACTAGCCCTGAACTGCGAAGAACGTGCTCGATCTCCTCGGTCTCAACACGAAAACCTCGAATTTTGACCTGGCCATCCAACCGGCCAATGTATTCAAGCTGTCCGTCTACCGGACGGCGACGAACTCGGTCACCTGTGCGATATGCTCTCAGAACCTGACCGTGAATTTCAATGTTGACGAAACAATTCACATCCCTTCGTGTATCGGTATAGCCGCGCGCTAGGCCATCACCGACAACAACAAGTTCACCGATTACACCGGGTGGCACTGGACATAGTTGCTGATCCACAACATACGCCCCCGAGTTGGGCCCTGCTTGTCCAATTGGTACACCGTTATGACATCCGTCGCCCTCTGCAAGTCGATAAAAGGTACTGATAACGGTATTTTCCGTTGGGCCATAAGCATTTATGACATCACACTGAACTAGCTTGCGTGCTTTGATCATGTCTTGGGGATCCGCTCGATCTCCGCCCACGACCAGTGTATGAAGCTGAGAGATCAAAGCTGATGAATCTGTGAGAAGCTGTTTCAGCAGGGCGGGTGTAATAAGTGCTACCCTAATGCCTTCCGCATGGAGGACGTTGGAAAAGGCTTCAAAGTCCGTAATTGTCACACTGTCAATGCAAATTACAGTGCCGCCGTTGAGCAGAGGAGTGTATATCTCCCAAACCGCTGCATCAAAAGCAATGCTGGAAATGTGGGCGAATGGCTTTGCGGTAACCTCTTTCTTGAGCAAATCGCAACCCCTCACTCGTGACACAACCGCCCTGTGCTCAATCATGACCCCTTTCGGCTGTCCAGTGGAGCCCGAGGTGAACATGACATATGCGAGGCTCTTGGGAGTAGGCATAATATTATCAACAAATGCAGGGCTCTGACAAATACCGCTCGACAGTCGTGCCATGGGGACAACATCTACCCGATCCAAGTGGGTAATTGGAAATTCACAACCGGAGCCGACCAGAACAACTTTATTCCCTTCAATAAAAGAAAGAATGGTCTCTATTCGAGCAGCTGGGAACTTGATATCTAGTGGAAGATAGGCCATATTTGCCTTAAGTATTCCCAGGAACGCTGCGATGGTCTCGCACGATCTGTTTGCGAAAACCGTGATCACAGTCTCTTTTGGCAGTTTCAAATCGCGCAACCAACCCGCCATCTTGTCGGACTCTAGGTCAAGCCTGGTATAGCTCCATTGATATTGATTGTCCTTGACTGCTGTTCTATCTGGATGTGCAGCTACCCGTTCTCGGAATATATCGACTATGCTCGAAGTTCGAGGGTACTCTGAGCGGCGAATCCCCAGGAGGCCCATATCTTCATGTGCGGAAGTAGCGCTCGGTAAGGGGATCGTCTCAATGGCTGCATGTGAATTCTCTAGGCCGACTCTCAATATATCTTGAAAGGTCGACAGCAATATGTCGATCGTTCGACCATGGAAAAGCTCAGTGGAGAATATGATGTCACCCTCCAGGCCATCTTCACACTGGCAGACGTGAAATTCGAGGTCGAACCTTGTCGCATGTGTCAGGCTAATCAGTTCCGAGTCGATGCCTTCGAGTCTGATCTTATCAACACGTTCTGGGTGAAAGGCGAAGATAGTTTGAATCAGTGGATTGCGTGACGTATCCCGTGTTGGGTGTAGCTCGGAGACGATCATCTCGAAAGGAACCTCGTTGTGTTCAAATGCCGCCGCCGCTGTCTCCTTTAACCGTTGAACCAGTACCCCGAAGGAATCGCTTTCCGAAATTTCGACTCTCATACACTGCATGTTCACGAACAGCCCAATTATATCTTCATGTTCCTCACGGTTGCGATTGGTGATTGGAGTGCCGATAGTCGCGTCAGCTGCCCCTGTCATTCGGTAATGAGCTGCGCGGAAAGCCGCCAGTAGAAAGATGAAGGGTGTTATCGAATGTCGCTTGCAGAGTCTTTCCAAATCCCTGTACAAAGCACCGCCTAGCTTGATTCCCCTCACAGCAGCCTGTCCTGATGGCACAGCAGGCCGAGGCTTATCACACGGGAATTCGGCCGGGTGGCTGCCTCGCAGCTGTTGTGTCCAATACGCTAAATGACGCTGCTGCTGCCGGATTTGTCCCTCTTGACGTTGCCATAGCGAGTACCCTCGGTAATGGATTGGTAGGGGCGGTAATCTCAACGAGGGATTCTTTCCACGGAGGCTCTCAGAATAGAACAATGCGAGCTCTCGCAAGACCACCCCCAAAGACCATCCATCTGCAATTATATGGTGGATGACGAGGGAAAGAACATGTTCTTGGGAGCTAACTCGCACCACGGCTACTCTCCACCCGGGTTCATCCGTAAGGTTGAATGGCTTTGTTTGCTCACTATGAAGGACCGAGTAAAGCCGTTCGTGACTAGGGTCCCCAGTAAGATCCAATATTCGGATACCTTTCAGCGAAAAGGGATGGACTACTTGGGCATTCATGTCGCCTTTTACTTCGAATGTCGTTCGCAGCGTTTCATGACGCTCCTCAAGCGCTAGTAAAGCGGACTCTAAGGCATCGAGGTGCAATTTCCCTCGCAACCTGAATGCAAGTGGCATGTGGTACCAGCTCAAATTTGGATGGAGCTGTTCCAAGAACCACAAGCGCCCCTGTGCGAACGATTGCTCAACAGTCATGCTATCTGGAGCTAGACACGTCGGTAGACTTTGCGGTATGTTTTCCGCAGAAGCACGAATGCGCGCACTCAGCGTTTCCGGAGTCAAGCATTCCAAAACATCCCGGAAGGTGATAACAGTGCGGAGGTGTTTCCTTATTTTACTCGCTGCCCGTACCGCTGTGACAGAGTGTCCTCCAAGATCCAGAAAACTGTTTGTAATGCCAACCTGGCATGAAAACACGCTGCTGAAAGCTTCACAGACATTTCTTTCCACCTCGTCCCGTGGACGGACGTATTCCAATGCCGCTTGGGATGCTTGGCTTGCTAAAGCTTCTGTTGCTCGAGATGACAGTGCTTTCTGATCAAGCTTGTTGCTAGGTAAACGAGGTAAGCCATCATCAAGCTTCACGATGCGCGCTGGTATCATATAGTCTGGCAGGCTCTGGGATAGAACGGTCTTGATCTCATCTACCAGATTCGCCCAGAGGCGCTCTTCAGCTGTCGCATCGGTAAATGAGTCTTGGTGGTTCGGCTGTGTCTCAATGAATGCAACGAGCGCCATTCCATGGCTCGAGTCGCCTGTGGCGACTGCGCAAGCCTTCACTCGAGGATGCTTCCTAATCTCCATTTCTATTTCGAGTGTTTCGACACGCTGCCCACGAAGTTTCACTTGTTTATCTTTGCGCCCGGTATACTCCAGTCTTCCGTCGGGTAAAAATCGTCCAAGGTCTCCAGTGCGATACAGCTTGCATTTCTCATCTTTCGCAGACGGATCTGAGACAAAGCTTTTACCAGTAAGCTCGGGCTGTCCCAGGTAACCCCTGGATACTTGGGATCCACTGATGCAGATCTCACCAACATCTCCGCTTTTGACCCTTTCAGTGCTTTCAGGTGCCAGTATATGGATATTACATGATCCAAAAGAGCGGCCAATCGGGACGTTTGACTTATTTTCATCCTCCTCTGATACAGTGTATGTCGTCGCTACAAAGGTTGTTTCGCTTGGGCCATAGTTGTTGTATAATCGACACTGCTTAGGGATGCCCTCTATGAGGGAGGGATGGAAGGGCTCTCCGCCGACCATCAGGATGCTCAGGTAAGCTGGGACATGGTCCTTCAGCACGTCTGCGATCAAGGGAGACGTATTCAGATCCGTCACGCTGGTCATCTCTAGCCATTTTGCCAGAGTGGACAGTATCTCTGCGTCTGGGCCGAACACCAATCTTCCTCCACGCCCCAACGTGCCAAATATGTCAGCCATGGCTATGTCAAAGGTGCGGTTTGAGAGCTGCAGCTTGTTGGTCGTCCAACTTCCTAGAAACTCCGGCTCGTCGGCTTCCATGAAAGCCACCAAGTTGCGGTGCTCTATCATTATACATTTCGGCTCCCCAGTCGTTCCAGACGTCACCTGAATGTACGCAAGCGAGGACGCCGGTTGCTCTTTCCGGGTGAATGGAAGTGGACGCTTGTCCTGCATCCTGGCCAAATCGTTGAGCGCAACGATTCCCATGCCTTCCCTCCTGGCAACTTCGTTCAACTTAGGCGTGTCAGCCTTTCCATCGTAAAGAATGAATGGCGCCCCTGCCTTCCGAATGATCGCCGCTATTCGGCTAGCTGGCAGACTCGCATCGATATGCACGAAAGCTGCCCCTGCCTTCAGCACCGAGAACATAGCTATAACCACCTCAAACCCTTTGTCGAATGAAAGCGGGATAATGATTTCTTCACCAGGACACGTTTGTTTGGTACGCTCGATCCAACAAGATAAGGATTCAGCAAACTGGTCACAACGATCGTTCAACTCCTTATATGTCAAATAATCGGAAATCTCATATTGCAGGGCAATCTTTTCGGGAAATCTTCTAGCACTCCGCTCCAGCAGGTGATGCGCACATGCACCACCTTCGGCCCTCACGTTACTCAGAGAAGAATATGTATGTCCAGTGCGCTTCTCTATGGTAGTGTGCGATGTACTACTGAGCATGTTAGTCTGTGGAGACTCACCGACATGCTCATTGTTGGTTTGGATCTTCTTCTGGTTTTCCAGCTGGACAGCTGCATCGGGGCATGAACTCAGGATATGGTGGACCGCAAACTCGAGGGTAATGTCTTTCCCTGTATCATGCTCATATTTTTGCCATTCTAGCGATGCGCAAAAGAACTGTCGGAATGCTGCAATTGGGTTGTCTTTGAACAGGTCACGGTGGTAGCAAATGCGGACGAGGTAGAACTCCCCACCACATGGAATCAGTTCGACTACCAAAGGGACATCTGACCATGAATCTTTGCCTTCCCAAGTCCAGCCTTCGACTCCAGTGGAGGCACATGACTCGATGTGGCAAATAAGAGACACTGAAGGTCGATATGCCACGTTCGAAATGAAGGAACACAGCTCGCCAGGTGAGAAGGCGTGGTTAATGTCGCATCCCGAAGCAAGACTTTCACCGATTCTTGGGAGTGATGTGTTTCTATCATGTTGAGTCCAACGAATCTGAGGCACTAGAATTGGACCCAAAACCTCTCTATGGTTCGAGGGGAGTGCCCCTCTGTGTGGCGTTAACTCTAAAAACGTGGCCTCTTGTGTCCCATCCAATGTGCAGAGTGCCATATATAGGGCCTGCCGCGCTCTCAACAGGCAATCGGCCCGAGCGTAAGGCATAGCCACTTTGTCGATCGTCACACCATACCCCTCTCTGTCAAGTGGCTGTGTGCTACCGAGGACGGCTAGGAGAGGAGGTGCTCCCACAAATCTTTCTCGAACCCGACGTTGCATATCATGGCTGCGTCGGAACGCCTGGGCCTTGTGGGCTACAATGAAGTCAGACACGACGGTGGAACCGGGGGCCTGCAGCTCATCCCACAGGTAGCGCAACATCCGACAAGCCGAAGACTCGTCCAGGATTGCGGTATGGTAGCACAGTGATAGACGAGAACCTTTCTGGTCAGGCAATGAGTTGATTGTTAACCTCCATGGCATCTCTCCATGCCATTGGCGAATTTCTGAAGCGCCAGACAAACCCAGCACATGAAAGTCGATAGGGGAATCTTCTGTATTCGTATCCTGGGTCGGTCCTTCACTGACAAGCTTGATATTTGCTACTGGGTAATCGGTTCCAAGGACTAACATCAATATCCGGGCGGGATGTTGTTTTGTGGCATGATCATTCCAGCAAAAGAGGGAACGTAGGACAACATGTCTTCGGGCCAGTGCATGAGCGGCATTGTTCAAGTGAGCCACATTGAGTCTTTCACGACAGGTGAAGTGTTGTGCTTCCACGTTGACCTGATGCTTGCTGTCCGCAATCGTTGCAACAACCATCTCTTCCTGGAACGCCGATGCCTGATGAACCGCCTGCACGCTCATTGGCGATAGCCTGGCAGCCCACATGGCATTCACTGTTGCCTGGGAAAAGCAATGTGTCTTTTTGCTGTCATTGCTCGCCTGATCCATTGTGCTTGTGTTTCCTGCAGAATGCACAGAAAAAAATAAAGATGCGGAATCATGGCTTATGGAATGCAATCCCGAGGAGATTCGAATAAGTCATGCAAGGCGTGTGGTGTCATATAAAGTCCTGCTGTTTACAGCATTTGTTGTGGTCGCTTAGCATTGAGACATCAGGAGACTTCAAACGGCATTCCCATTGGAGATGATGTGAGATTCAATGTTCGTGTTCGCAGCACGCTCCTCTCTCCTAAGAATGACTTCATCATCATCTCCGTATTTCTTGTTTGTTTCTAAGACCAGGTCCCCAGGCTTACTGGCCGACTATGTTTCATCATATTACTTGGAAAGAGCGGAGCAAGCCCCCCTACAGTAAAAGCCACGAGGGCCATGGCCAGCCACAGTGAGCCGATGCCATGAAACGCTCAACTTGGTACGATTCTACATTTTTGCATCATGCGATGGAACACATCATAAAAAGATTCCCGCTTTAAGCTACGGTTCCCACCCTTTCAGTTTTACATTGAAATCGCTATCACATTGCTTGCAGTAGCTTCCATGATTTTCACACACTGTCGATCGATTGCAAAATGCCGAGTCACTCTGGTCTCTTCACCTCCTTCACTGGCCGTGTTCTGGCCATCGATGACGAGAATCGCCTGTCTCCCCCTTTAAACGACCACCAACCTAGCTCAGGGGATAAGCTCCGTGCTAATGGCGAGTTCTGGCTCTGTCGTGACGATGGCGTTAGTTGCTCCTTATTCCGATCCGTTGCGAATTGGTGTTAATGACTCGCTCTCGCACTCGAAGTTGATTGGGAAGTTCGGAAACCCAGACAAGGTATGTAATCCCCTTCTGTTACATCCAGTACACATGATCTCATCCAGCGTTTCCAGGTAGTCTTCCTGTATGATAACTGTGTGTATAACATCTGGGTTGAGACACGTGGTTACAGCGATGACGCACTGGAGGTAAGCTGGCCTGCCGCAACATTAGTCCCTATTGGATCCCACGTTACTAACGCGTGGCCTCCCAATTATCATAGTACGGGCTTATCCCCATCGTACCTGGTGGAGATTACAGTAATCGTTTCTTGGCTGTTAACGACCAGACTGGTCAGCTAGAGATTGCCAGTGAGTGGAAGCAGGAAGCGAAATTCCGGTGTGTTGAGTAGCAATTGGCTCCATATACTGAGCTCAGCTCGGGTTAATGCAGGACGGCCCGGCGAAGTCCGTTCTTTTAGTAATTATTTTCGCAATTTCTTGTTGATGATGGAATATGTTGCAATTATCTGATCAATATTCGTTGGCCTTGCCCTACATGAACTTGAAATGTGGTTACACCTGTCTCGGGACAACAGTCTGTGCGCAGGTCTGATAACTCGTACTTCCTCATCGGAGAATATCCAAATGGTCATGTCCGATCTGGGTTATCGGTCACCAAGTGTCTGTGGGAGGGAATGACAACGCCTGTACAACGTTTCACAGCTGACCTTGAAACTCGGCTCTCCAAAGCTGACGGCCTCGGTCTCGGCTGCCTGTCGAATCATCTCCATGGCCCATCGGATGGACGCACAACCGCGGACTTTCGGAAATTTAGTACACGCCCTCTCTGCTTTGTCTGACAGTATCCCAGTTCTACTCCGCTTCCGGTGCCTTCCACAAGAATCTGCGGACTTGTTACAAGCTAAGTTTAACAACCTACATGGAAGTGATACGGTAGCATCTGATCATATTCACTTAACTTCTATCTCAACTTCGGCTATTAAGTTGTCACAGTGCATTTAGGAGATGGCTTTGCAACATCTGCTCGGTGAACTCCCAGATCTGCGGTGTGCTATGGGATTCCCATGTGGCCGCGGTGTAAAACGTCCGACGCTCCCCTTGCAGGGAACTGAGATCACGGTAGAATCCGTTCTCGATGGCCTCAGCCGGAACAGTCAGCTGGTACGGGCTATGATCCCCAATGGCGAGGAATTCTGGATCTGGGAAGTCGATTTTTGCTCTCCGGCGGATGCTTTCCATATCGTGAAGCATACCCTGTTTCACCTCCTCTTCCGACAACGCCTTCGTGCTGAGATAATTCGCCACCTTTAGCTCCGATGCCTCCGTAGGCTTGAGCACAAGCATCCCAGGCAATTGCGGGATCAGGAACGGATCGTTTGCCCCACGATTCATGTAACAAGTCCGATCTGGCAGCCCCTTGACTCGCACCAATGCCGTATAGAAGAACAAGTTGTTGAACTGTCCAAACAGAGTCTTCTCCTTAACCCCGAGGTCAAACCCTTTCAGACTGTCCAAGCTCGGCTGCACAGCCACCACCAAGCTTTTAGCTTGGACCGTTGTCTCCTCCTCTCCTTTTCTCACCGTCACATAAACCCAGTCCGCACTCCCATCCCGATCCATGCTGACAACCTTACTCCCCAACAACAATCCCTCCTCCCCTAACTCCTTCTCCGCATCCCCATACAACTCACTATTGTTCCGACTCTTTGGTCTCACAAACCCAGTCCTATCGCCTTCCAAAACATCCAAATTCGCGTACTTCATTACGTAAAGTGTCGGCAAATCAGGCCAATTTCCCAACGGATCAATTGAACCCCCCAAGTCCCCAACCCCAGCTTCCAGATCATACTTGTCCACGAACTCTCCGAACGGCATCACCAAATCCTCCGGCACAGGATCAGGTAACTCAATCCCGACCCTCAGATACGGGTACTCTTTCAACTGCGCGATATAGCGATCCATAGCAGCGTTGGATTCCGCCTCCGCAGTAGCAGATATGGCCGTTCCCGTGACGAAGTCAAACATGTCGATCTTGTAATCGAATGCCGAGTAGGTCAGCGGTATGTTGAAGTGACCGAAAAAGTCCTGCACAATAGACATGTTCTGGTAGTAGGTCACCCCGTATTCGATGGGAAGCGGGGTGATGGCTGGATTGGTGTACGTGGTAGTCTGTCCGCCCAGACGCGGTTTGTGGTCGATTACGACAACGGACTTGCCAAGTTGTTGAAGACGGATGGCAGCGTAGGTTCCTGCTGCGCCGCCGCCGATGATGCAGACGTCGCGGGTTAGCATTGGACTCGTGCTAGTGGTAGTGGACATGGTGGTTGTGACGATGCTGAGGGTGTTGAGGAGCTTGGTGCTGGGTATGCTGAGATGCATCTTGACGTAGTTTGGTCACTAAGCACGGAGGATATTTATATTCTTGTCTTCCGGGTAAAGACACCTCTCCTTGTGTAATATGACGCGGAATATAAGATATCCCCGAGACGGGAAGGGATGTTCAGCGAAGAGAAGTCGGATGTGGTGAGATAATGAGATGAGATGAGGTGATACGCACAGCCCAGTGATGTATGTCCCAGGAAGAAGACGAAGGCCCCGTATACGATGTTACTATACTACTGGGATATGGTTCTCTTTTATATCATTGGTCGACTTTACAATTCCATGCTTGTCATCATATACGACGTGAGTTCAGATATGCACCGAATTCGGGCAGCAATGCGTTGATGTTGAAGCCACGATCACAAATCCGCCCAGGGAAGAAGCAACCCCTTGACCTCGCATAATCATACGATGTCATATCTAGACCTGGGCGAACAATGAAAAGGGATCCCTCTTCGCTACATCGTCCGTATCATATCATATCACTTCGTATCGGTCCATAAGGGTTTCACCCGCGCGGTGAATAACTGTCAGACCTTCAATCACTCCCTTGTATCACCATTTCTAACTAAGCCGTGATGTCACTGCGGCTTATCGTATTCCAGGCCATATTGCTCTAGGAAATGCATACTTGCGTTGGGAGCATAGTGATGCGGTAATCCGCCTAAAATTTCGTTGGTTGGTTGATCGGTATGTCTAGCATTTGAAATCGACTAAGCTCCTCAGGTCGCAAGCCTTCCCGGCAGTAGTGATATCATTTGAAAAAGTATGTGGTGTCGCTCCTCTCGTGACTGCTAAGATGAGGAATTATTCATTGTTTCCTTCTGCAAGACTAATTCGCAGTATTAATTGGAATCGGACTCCATTCTGCCGTCTTGTCGTAGCTGCCAGCACTGTCATAATATTTGGGTCTCAGTTGGACAAATGACGCCGCACAGACTACCAGGTTGGTCTCCATTTTCTCTGGCTCTCCGTACCGTAAAGAATAGTCCGTCTTGCCCCACAATATTTGCAATCCTTTGTCAATTCCCATGGCATCTTAAGGTACTTTTCTGTATGAAGATAAACCGATCGAATAGACTTGTCGGCAGAAGAAGGGTTTTTCACCATTTCCAGAGTTTTGTAGAGGATAGCATCGATTAGAACCCTTCTCTGGACTATATAATCACCCGAGTGTTCGGCGACAAGATTTAAATCCTTAAATACCTCTTTGAGGCCAGTAGAAATGGGCATGAGCTCCGACGCTGAGAGTTCCCATTTACCGCCGGTTGTGTTAGGAGATATCTTGAAGGTCGGTGCAACCTTTCCTGGCCGGATGCTTGCTTCCGCTGGCCTTGAAGCAGTCCCTCTTCTGGAGTGCTTAAAGTGATGATCAATTTCCTCATCGAGACTCTGTCTCTCCTGCTTATTGTAAATGGTGGGAATAGAAGCCTTGGCCTAGCGTTTAAGGTGATGTAGAATTATTTCCATCCTGGTAACTTTGGATCTGTTGGCGGGGAGTGGAGAAAGGGAGACTGTGCTTTACCTCACCTCTTCTCGCACATTCCGTTACCATTCGAAATTGATTTCATCTTATCTTTGATTCATCATCTCTGTGTTTTCAGATCTACTACTTTCTTCGCACTTGATTTTTGCGTTTCACTACCCGATATACCCTCAGAAATCCCATCCAACATGTACAACCAGAAGGGTCCCGAGCATAAGAACCACAAGAGAGCCCTTGGAGAATATTTCCATCTTGGCCTCAACCTGACCCCTGCAACGCATATAGAAGCTGAAAAGGCATGGTATATTGACCGGGACCTTATACGTGTTAAGATGCCGGAATATTCTGGTTCGTGGTGCACCCTACGAAGTATTGGGCGGCCCTCGAAACACTCATTCATTGCTTTAGGGACATTGTTGAATCGTTACTTCGCGGGAGGAGAAACATCATTTTGCGACGAACTGATTCGTCCTCGACTAGATGCGATATCCACGTTGGTCTTGGCCAGGGCAATCAAGGAGAATTGCAACACAAGAGATACCGACCATGATTTAGACACAGAGTCTACATGCAGCTCTAATTCCTCATCAGCCTTTTATAAAGTGCCTTGCTGGATGGCTGAACAAAAGCCACTCTTCCCTCTATTACCGATGTATCGTCTCAACCGACAGACTTTACTCTAGACATGGTCCTTCGGTATGGCCAGCGTCCAAATCTGGACAAGTGGTCAGGAAAAAGAGCGTTATTGAAGATGAGACCTTGGGGGTCCTTGCGGCTACGGGTACGTCCATTCTTGTTCTCTCAATGCTATATTCAGCTTCGAAGGTGATTATTATCTTCATCCGACACAGCCGCTATCCATCGCGTACACAAGGCCGGTGAGTTTAGGTCAATATACGGAATTCATACAGACACCTACCATTGGAACTTTTTCCATATCAATCATGATGAGAAGGTAAGACATCTCATATACCTCTTGCGGTTGCTACCTTTCTTGCTGTTTCCGAAGCTAAACCATATCGACAATGCAGTACTCTGCTAAGTTGTATTTATCCTGGAACTTCGATCAACAGGAGATTGTGAGTCGCATCTGCCAGCTAATCAGGCAGGGTATGACTTTCTGTAAAGTTGTAGGGGGTATTGATCTCCTGTTCATGACAGAAGAGCGAGAAACCGATGGATCTAGCGGAGAAGGCGATTCAGATAATTCTTCGTTCGATTAGCCGAGGAGCAATTGGCGCGGTGGCTTGGATGCAACATAGCCTTCCACATCTGACTGTCTCCACCAGCAGTTGCTAGTAGAAGATAATTTGTCTTTTAGTTTTCATTACTACACCGCCTATCTAAGTATCTTTATAATAGTAATCTATGACAGAATTGTGGATGTACCATTATTGAAGATGTACAACGGAACCGGACTGGGTTAATTTGCCTAAAAGGCAACATAGGCACGTATTCCATTATATATCACTCTATAATCAGGTTACTATATATGGGACAATACTAGTCAAAGTCGAAATATTCACAAATATGCTGCTTGTCAATTCGCAAGATATATATAATAGACACCTGACTCCTAGCATTTTAGCTTCATAGACTACCATATTTGCTTTATCCCATTTCCCATTGACTTCTGCGTTATAGCGAATAGTCTGTTCATCCAGACAGCATACACAGTTTGTTGAACACCTCGAGGTAGTTCGATGTTTATCTCAAACTGCAGATAACCATAACGACCAGTCTCACAGCTGAGCACAAATATCGGTTCTGACCAAACCTGGTATCAGTCTCGACTTTTGCGAGAGTATGCTAACAATGCCACTTCGTATGTCCCATACATTAGTTCGTAGATAGAACAAACGCGCAACCAAAGCAGCGTACAGGAATTAAGGGGCACAGGAAACCGGTCCTTCGACGAGATAGTTCGTTTCCATTAGTAACAACTCCAGATTGCCAATAAAAATGATCGGGAAGTTCCGGACTCAGAATTGTCACTGGAAAAGATGAAGAGACGCTTTTGAGCCTTTCAAGCCTGATATTCAGTCTTTGCCAAATCATAGTACACTTTGATACCTTCGTCGATTGTCCGTCTCTCATCGTGACCCGCATTATAAATATAGCATCTCTTCCCTTGCAGTCCCTCTAGGCTTGTGGGAATTGCGTCTATTATGTGTCAATCGGAATAATGTATAGCAGCATATGGAGGGTATCTGACTCCCCAGCCTTCAGGCCTGGCAAAAAAAGAGGACCTCCATGGGCGTTTTTCACGTATCCAAAGTTGAGTAATCGGTTCTACCCGGTACTAAATATCTGCGATCATCGGGAAAATTCCAATAAATCTCCATATCGTTCTCGTATTTATGGTAAATTGATCGAAAGTATTGAGTGATTAAGGGATGCACTATTCTGGTACGCTATGCTCTGCTCCTATTTGTTGTCCAGTGTGTTGAAGAGGATACCATTGTTTCGGGCTCGGGTATATGCCCTCGCTTAGCGGGTGTCCCTGTGCTTAAAATATTCATTTTGTGTACTTCGACGGTATGGGCTTCGTTCCGGCGTTGGCTGGATTGTAGTTGTGTACTCGGCTGCATAGCGGGTGTTCAGGACATGCCGTGTATAACGCATTCCTTGTTCCCAAAATCCATGTCCTTCTCGAACTGCAGATAGACCGGTCACTGGGACGTGGTGGAAGAAGTAGTGCAGTTAGTATGCACCATCTCTTTCTTTTTAGTACCAAATGGGCTAAATAATATGAGGAACTGCGTATTCCATTCATTCTCTGTGAATGCCAGTCACGAAATTCAAACTCGTAAAATTCGCCTTTTGAGATTGACGGACTGTGGATATGTTACTATGTCAGAAAAGAAGGGTACAGTTAGGCAAGGTGGTATATCAAATTGAGCTTTCCATTAAAGCTTCTTGAGCTTGGTTAGTTATGTGTATGTTTGACAATTGATCATAATTTCAGGCCTAATCATTGGAAAGACTTTGAATGCCATGTATGCTTCTTGATTCTGATAAGATGGCTATTTGTTATGGAAAGGGAAGGAAGAGGAAGGTGGCGCAGGCGAAGTCTTTATAGGTGCTGCTGATGATTCGGGCAGGGGATGACTCTTATTGAACTGTGAACACTGTTCACTGCCGACATCCCCGTTCTCATCCTAGTATTCAGATTCACAATATAAAGCTCTTTATGTATTTTGAATTTACGCCTCAACGTTCAGATTCGTGCCTTCACCTTACGCTACGCCATCCAGTATCCTGTATGATTTCGGGGCGGATACCATGATGCTTGGGAAGCAGCGCTCTTCTTGAAATATACAGTCGAATAGAGACATGATCTGCAAAATAATGCAAAGCAAAGACTAATATATTGTTGAGGTAGCCTGCACTATGAGTAATAGCGGTTCCAGGGCAAAGGAATAACCCGAAGTACAAGCCATAATCGCGGACCAGAAGACAAAACACACCGATCACAAAACAAAATCATATCAACATTCTAGAATTATTTCCGGCGACTCACTTTAGTGCTCCTTTTTCACCTGATTTTCAACCACAGTATTTCCCTCATGATCGGTATCAGTAAACCAATTACGATAATTAACCTTTGGGCCAGTCTCAGACATGATCCTGGAGGTCTCTGCAAGAACCTCATAGTTCTCCAACGAGCTCAACCGCACAAAAGGTTCATGAAGTGCAGGGAAGCCAAACTGCGCTCTGATCTCATTCAAGATCTCATAGACCATTTTGGTATCCCCATCCAGTAGCCATCTGTCCCCCCTAACAATGGGATGCATAGCATAACAATTACCGAATGAACGCACAGCCCTGAAAAAGTGTACGTGACCCAGCCACACCTTGGCAACATAGAGACCTTTATCAGACGGCAATCTGGAGTCAGTCTCAGCACACAATTCATGCGCTCTTGCGTCCAACCACACTGCTGTGGGCAGCTTGGTGGTAGGCTTTTTACTGCAACCGACGAGAATAATGATTTCGTTGTAATCGTGGTGCACAAACTTGCAGACCTCATAAGGACTCTTCTCTTCGAAAATCCTCCTTTCAAGAACAATATTGTACTTGAGTGGGTGGAAGCCGCTTTGGGTCTCGGACTGGGTGATGGGGTTGTGTTTTTGGGTGAGGATCTGTTTGAAGCGCTCGGCCCAGCGCACAACTTCACAATTTGGCCGATCTGGGCGATACAATTCAGACATTTTGTTGTTGTAAGTAGCAAATATATGACTGGTAGTGTATGATAGTCTCGGTAAGATTGTAGTCTCGGTGGGATGTTTTATCACATGAAAAGAACTGTTGATACAGGTTGGTCGTTATAAAGAGCCTTGTCCTTTGGAGTGTGTAGTCAGTGACATGGAAGAATTCAGTAGGTGACAACCCATCGAAGCCATTATAACGGGTCAGTCCTCAAGGACTTCCTGTGCATATGTAATTTCTAGTATTTATTATTTATCATATACAGTGACACGTGAAGAAATCAATGAATCAAGTATTTGGAATATACCATGCCTTTCACATATAAGTGCGAGAACTGCCTGTGTAACAGCAGACAATCAGTAATCACAGTCACTTACCTGGGCCTTGAGAAGGCATAGAAGTGCATAAGCAACAACACACAATTCACAAGTTACTCTGCTAAGCCATCACGGAGGCAGCACCCATGTGCTTATAGGCACATGGTCTGTCCTCGAGCCGGTGTGACAACGATAAGCCTGACTATTGGATGTTTCCATGACAAATTGACAAGTGCGTGTCTAGGGTTATGGGTTTTGTATTCACTAAATATTGTCTATCATGGGTCCAACGTATGAGAGCCACGTCTACCTATGGGAATATGATCAACGGACTGCTTTTACAGGATGTCCTTGCGCTTTGCCACGCAACCTCCCGGCCATAAGTGCTCCTCCAAGGCGGTCAGGGCGGGCAGTATGGGGTATTGCCAGCGTTACCGGCAATAGGCTACTAGTGCAAGCCCTACATGATCAACCCAATCAGCAGCTTGTAATGGACCCATACACAGTGGAGTGATCCATATCTGTCAAAATGGAAAAACCAGTTTTTACGGGCGGATGAATCATCCGGCGCCGTTCCACCTCCCCCCTTGGTTCACAGCGTTGTCCCTGTATCACCAGCACCACCCCCACTCCAACTATATCTCCATAGTATTGTCAAAGACCACTGAAACTTCCTTGTCGACCCCACCGTTAACCTCCAATACTTCCCAATATCGCCATAATGCAGCCCATTGCTCCAGCTCCACAACGCCCAGCTACCTCCAACCCTTCCTCTACCCCCAACGCCTCGGTCCCTCGGCTTCGCAAGGCATCAGCAGCATGCCGGGAATGCAAGCGATCCAAGGCGCGGGTAGCAGCAATTCTCTACAATCTCTAAATATTTCCCCCCAGACGCTAAACCGTGACAGTGTCAAATCAGAGAAGGCGCCTCCCAGTGCGACCGTTGTACCGAACGTCGCCTTTCGTGTGTATTCGATTTGGAAGAAGACAAGCGGCGGAAGCTGGCTCACAAACGGAAGATTGTAAAGCTAGAGGAGGAGCGTGATGACCTGCTGCAGCTAGTCAAGGCACTTCAAAATAGCTCTGACTCCAAGGCTATTCAAGTCCTCAATCTCATGCGAAGTAAGGCTCCACTCAGCGAAGTTAAACTTTACATAGATAACGACAATTCGGAGCTTGAACGAGAGTCTACGCCGACCTTGAACAAACAAATGTCATCGCATCGAGGCCCAGATACCCAGCATCCTGTAGATATACCCGTCTATCGTATTTCAGCCGCCCCGTGGACCTCGGTCACTGAAAGTGACGATTTTGTATCTCATCTAATCTCCCTATGGTTGACCTGGAGCCATCCGTTCTATAACTGGATTGATCGGGAGCTATTTCTTCGTGACGCTGTTGCAGGAAAGGCAAATTCGCAATTTTGTTCCCCATTCCTTGTGAACTGCATTTTGGCCGAGGCATGCGTAAGCTCATGAGTTATCACAGAGCGTTTGTTTGTGGTCCGCTAATTGACAAACCTAGTTTCACTCCGACTGTCCAGAGGCTTATGCCGACCCGAATAATCCAAATTCGAAAGGCGTCCATTTTTACGAAGAAGCGCAGAAGCTCTACAAGAAGATAGAGGGTCGGCTCGATATGCCATCCATTCAAGGATGCGGGGTGCTGTTCGTGTGGTGAGCTATTTCCCAACTAAATCACATGTCCCCTCATTAAACCTCACTGTCCAGTATGGCGGCCATGGGTAAGAATCGCATGGGCTGGTGGTATCTCGGTCAAATTCGCAGCATGGCTGAGGAATACGCCAAGGTGCATCTTGACTCGCCGTCCTCGACCCCTACCAGGGAAAGTCGCGCAATTGATAACACCATCTGGGGCATCTACAATCTTACAACGTAAGTCTGCTCACATCTGACTGCTAGCATTTTTTAATCCTAAGCTATATTCTAGTACTGCATCAATCTCGCTCATGAAACATATGGCCATTGATCATCTCGAGGAAGATATCTGGACCGCGTACCCTCGGCAAATGGATCCAGTTCAGTCGCACATTCCTTGCGTGCTGAACAGGTTCACTACGCTAAGTGAGATTAACGTGGATGCGAATCGACTCGTGTTCGCAAGCGGCCTCAATTCACCACGCGATGAACTGGAAAAGGCCCTTAAAGGTATCCTGGAACGGCTAGACGTCTGGAAGAGCAACCTTCCTACATGCCTAACCCCCGACAACCCCACTGTTTCTCAATCGTTGAGTTCGCAGTAAGGACCATAACCCACCCCCGAAACCGACAACAGCATGGACTTTTATTATCGTGCTACTAATCAGAGTACTTGCATCCAGTATGCTCTATCACGCGGTGGTGATCATGCTTTGGAGCCTCCTCAAGGGGGAAGACACGAATGGTGAAAACAATTTCAAGATAACCCGCGAGGCCGCAAGGAAGGCTGCGTGGATTCCGCCTTAGCAATCATCGACTTTCTATACATTCCTCGCGCCCGGTGGGGACCAGATGACATTTCACCGACGACCATTCACTGGGTGAGTATGGCGCTCTTCACTCTGATAGAGGACCTTGACAACAGTGACCATTGCAACGCCTTCACTGAACTTGGTGTCACTGCGTTTCCTTTTCCCAGAGAAGGGCTCTTTTGAAAGAGATTTTGCGGATGTTGCGGGTGTTTGCGCAGAAAAAGGGATAGCTCTTCTGCCGGATAATCGTGCCGTCTCTGTGAACTTTCGGAAGATGTGGGATGCGAGCCTTCCAGAACAATTTGCAGCCTTTATCTGAATACTACTTCGTTGTCGGAGATGAGATGGGATCATACACTTAATGAGGCGGAACTGGACGGCTTTCTTGAGAAGTGGGATAGTCTTGATCTTCAAAATGGCGTTGCGGATGTTGGTTGGTATGTATAACGCGGGTGGATTCGAATGTTGGTGCTAGTTTTTGAAGAAGTCGGGAGTGAAATGGGAGGTTCCTGCTGTATTTCGGGGAAGTTTGAATTTGAACTGCCCATTAAATCAGAGAGCATCTTGTATATCAAAATGCTTGGCAGGGGCCTTATTCCGAAGGACTCTGCCGATCGGCGAACTACAACGGAATCAGCAGGGATGATCAGCCCAGGATGCCACTCAATCAAGGGCTGACATGATATCCGCCCGTCGATTTTAGTGCCCGGGCGCGCTTATATCTTCCCCCATTTCGACTTGTTATTCTCACTTCTAACAAACCAACAACCACTTTCAACCCAAATTACACAAGCATTAAATTCCCCAAACACAATGGCTACCGAGAAACCCTCAATCGTACTCATCCAAGGCTCCTTCCAGACCCCCCTTGTTTACGCCAAGTTAGCAGCGGGACTTCGCGACCTAGGATACCCCGTCACCCACCCAACCCTCCCCAGCTGCACTGACGTAGAGGCCGACGACTTCCCTACCCGCACAATGGAAGACGATGTGCGCACCATCACCGAAACCCTACAGCAGCTAATCGAAAAAGAGGAAAAGTCCGTCGTCGTTGTAATGCATTCATACGGTGGCATCGTGGGCAGTACGGCTATTCCCCAGTCCCTCGCCTATACTTCCCGTCAAGCAGAGGGCAAGAAGGGCGGTGTTTTACATCTTTTCTACTATGCTGCCTTTGTTCTACCAGAGGGCACATCCGTCATATCAACATTTGGCGAGTCACCGAACAATTATGTGACCGTATGTTTTTCATCATCTAATCCGTTTGATATCTTAAGGACCAGCTTAATTTCTTGCTTTTAGTCGGACGGCCGCTTCCGGATCATGAACGGAGCCAAAACTCTGTACAGTGATCTCCCGGACGCCGAAGCAGCCCTGTGGGAATCGCGCCTCATTCCGCAGTCTTACTTGGTACAAACCACGCCCACCACTCGGGCGGCGTATGAGTATCTGCCATCTACCTATCTCATCTGTGAGGGTGATCAGGCTGCACCGGCTACATTTCAGGGCGGGTTTGCTAAGTTGGCCCGGGCGGAGATTGATCGCTGTAGCGCGGGTCATTCGCCGATGCTGAGTGAGCCGGAGATGTTGGTGGGGAAGATTGCGGCGGTGGTTGATAAGGCGGTTGCGGCGTCTGTTTAGTTTGACATATGATAGAGTGGTTCAGTTTGTTCGAAATATGATATAGCTATATATAGTCAGTGCTAGAGGGGTGGTTCTTGTAAAGGGAGATAGATATCTGGAATCAAACACCGATGATCGGCGGTTAATTTCCCCTCTTACTTGGCTGGCCGTCAGATTTTGGTGTCATAGTTAACCAGTAAACAGCGCGTCTATCTTGGAGATAATTATGGTCCACTCGTCCCAAATTGAGAGGGATGGCTCCTTGGGTATTCTAAAAGAGTCTCGTCTCGTCTCGTCGTGACTTACATACTAGTACATCATCTGTGTGATGAAGCCTGGTCGAGTAGGACCATTATTGAGCTAGTACTACTGAAGATATATATTATTTAAACACATTATGACGATGGTGATTTTCATTTAGTAGCATCATGATGATGGAGCTTCAGCTTCGGTCAATTGGTATGTACTATAGGTTCTGGGAAGAGGAGTGAGTACTAATATTTTGGAAGAATAATTGCATGAATATTGGCACAATCCATACCAGACAGGCAAAGTATTAACTATTCGATGATGAGCTCCAAGGGAGTCAAGTTAGCGATAAGATAGCGACGATAAAATTACTGACACGTGACTGCTTATCGAACAGTGGTCGGAGTAACCCGGCCCGACCCATCTGACTGCCTTATCAGTCAGGCTGCGACTGAGATCTTCTCCGTTATATCGCTTCACAACAACCTCATTGGGATTTGTAACGGTCAACTATAGCCCCAGCTGAAACTGGACATCTGCGACCCCCTTTAAGCTAACAGCCGCAATTAACAGACTGAAAAGTGAGCTACAAACATACTCTGTACGTGTCATTTTGCATGCGTCAGCCTCTGTGGAGGTCTGTTCATTGCCCTGATGCCTTTTCTCCTGCCTCAGGCCCCAGTAGAAGCATAAGAACAGTCGAGGTGAAGAACCAGCATGCGTGATCCTTCTGCACCATTGGGTGCTTGGATCTTCGCTCCTGGCCAGCCAATTCAAAGTAAGGTCTAGGTCATTTAGATACGCTACTGGCCGACAAAGCCTATCAGATCCTCTCCCGCTGGTGTTGCCATCGGCGGCAGGGCGCACGCCATATCCCCTCCCACCAGCAAGGAGCCACCCGATCTCTGTCCAGCAACTCAGTTCATCCACCGTGAAACCAATGCCGTATCAAGCGGCTCACAGCTGCATCCTTGCAGCTTCCCCGCCCTGTTCTCGGCCGGGTTATGTATAACGCAATCATAGCCAAGAACAGCGTGACACTGACGGTTATCGGCGAGCCGCTACGCATTGTGCTCATCCGGCAGATACTTAAGACATCATGCCTGGCGTCGATGTAACTTCCTCGGCAACCCGAGGCTGATGGTCGTTTTTGCCGCGTAGCGCATTGGGCACCATGGCAGCTGTCGAACTCGTTACGCAAGGGACGGCCTATGGCCTCCTTATCGGCCTTGGTGTGTTCTTCTGCGGGGTGATTCTTATCGCAATCAAGGTGCAGAAAGTGTATCTGTCTGAGGATTCTGGCACGTCGGAGATGTTCATGGTCGCAAATCGATCAGTTGGCACAGGTTTGACTGCGTCTGCTGTGTTCTCCTCGTGGATGTGGATCAACGAGACGGTGCTATCTGCGGCGATGTGCTATCGCTATGGATTGGCAGTTCCGCTAGTATGTCTGCAGTCTTTTATTTTAGTTATACCAGATGCTGATCTGTATCACTCGTACAGTGGTGGGGATCGGGCCTCTGTTTCCAGATCGCCTTGATGGCTGCTTTGGGTGTCATGGCCAAAATCCGGGTCCCGTATGCCCATACGTCGCTTGAGATTACTCGTATGCGGTATGGCTGGATCGGGCATGTTATTTACATGGTCTTGAATTTGACGAACAACGTGTTTGGCTGTGCCTCGATGATCTTAACCGGATCCCAGTTGATTAATGGTGTTTCCGGCATGAACTTCGTTGCTGCGACCATCTTGATTCCCCTAGGAGGTAAGCTCGGTCACTGAATATCACAGGGTATTATACTGACAAAGTATGGCAAAGTTGTTCTTTACACGGCTGTCGGGGGCCTGAAGGCGACGTTCCTGACCGACTTTCTGCATACCGCAGTCGCCTTAATTCTGATCATTTATTTTACTCTCTCCGTCCTCACACATCCCGAGGTTGGCGGATTGGCTGGACTTTACGACAAGGTTGTCGCCACTGCGAGCGAGAATTACATCTCCGGGAACTTTGAGGGATCGCTGCTCACAATGAAATCGAAAGGCGCTATTATCTGGGGCTTGATCTTGAAATTCGGTAATCTAGCTCTGGTAGTTATGGTAGGCCCATCCATTCCTTTCCTCCAGTTATATGGCAAACATGAAGACTCACTCTGATATAGGACACTGCGTTTTGGCAAAAGTCCTTCGCCAGTGAAGTGAATTCTACCGTACCGGCATACAACTTGGCTGCCATAGCTGTCTTTGGTATCCCCTGGGGTTTAGGCACTGTTATTGGCCTGACTGCTCGAGCGCTCCACCACACTCCCATCTGGCCCACCTATCCCGTTGATATCACGACAACTGAGGTCAGCAAAGGCATGGTGATGCCGTACCTGGTCAAAGCCCTTCTTGGAGAGTCTGGAATGATCGCCTTTTTCGTGCTCTTATTCATGGCATTGACCAGCACCGTCTCATCCTCAATGATCGCCGTCAGCAGTATTCTGTCGTTTGACATGTACAAGACGTACATCAACCCCCAAGCTAGTGATCGCCGGCTCCTGGGAGTTAGTCACATAACAGTCGTATTCCATGCCATCTTTATTACCGGAATTTCCATTGCTCTCAACTACGGGGGCGCCAATATGACGTGGATCGGCTACTTTCGGCCTATTCTGTCCTGTCCAGGGATCATCCCTCTCGGACTGACTCTGTTCTGGTCCCGCCAGACGCGCCTCGCCGCTATCGCTTCGCCAGTGCTTGGCTTCTTTACTGGTCTCGCCATCTGGCTCGCCACGGCCAAGTCAATGTATGGGGCCGTGAACATGACCACGACTGGAGAAGAGCTGCCCGCACTGTACGGCGCTATCGGCTCTTTCTTCTCGCCTGCTCTCTATTCCGTGGTAATTTCTCTATACCGCCCGTACACGTTCGACTGGAGAGAGTTCCTCAGGATCGAACTCGCCGAAGAAGCACCGACCAGAACCTCGCCAACTGCAACTCAAGACACCAAGGTTGAAGGGGTCTATATCTCGACGGATGCCAGCCCGACGTCAACCCCGAGCCGTCTCAGTTTAGACGACGTGCGCCACCCTTTCACAGAAGACACTCTGCGGAAGCTGCACCGATGGTCATGGATCGCGTGGGCCATGTTCGTGGTTTTGGTTTTGATTACCTTTGTGCTCTGGCCAATGCCGCTCTATCGCGACTATATCTTCACCAAATCATTTTTCTCGGGGTGGACTACGGTCGCAATCATCTGGCAATTCTGTGCCTTTTTCGCTGTTGTGGTCTATCCACTGTACGACGGACGGTTCGAGATTGCCAAGGGCGTACAAGGCGTACTAACGTCAAGTCGTGAGCTCATCAACCGACACAAAAGTTAGAATGGGTTTTGTCAAAAATTTCTAGAACATTTATTATTAGATCTAATCATCGATCGATGGTACTTCATCTCACATATACATTAAGTTCCACACGGAGACACTAGTTATCCTTCTTCGCCTCACTGGCGAGCTTCTCCATCTGCTCCTTTCTCTTCTTCAAAACCTGCTGGATTTCATCCATCGTCTCCTTGAGGACATTCTCAGCCTCCTTGCCCTTCTTCTCTTGCAGCGTGCGAAGCGACTGCAATTGGCCCAAAACATTCGATCCTCCAGGAACCATATCCGCCCACTTGCTCAAATCAAAAGACCCACTTTGCTGTGCCTGATCGACCTTCTCCTTGACATACTTCTCCACCTGCTCCGTCTTGCCTGACGACGCAGCGTCCTTCACCATACCCCACAACTCACTAACATTGCCCTTCTTCAACGCATCCGCATTATTCTCCACCAACTCCTTGACCTTCGGATTCTTATCCAAGTACTGCTTACTCTCCTCCAATCCCTTCTGCCACATCTCATCCCCAAGCTTCTGCAACTTCTCCGACTTCTCCTGAATAAGCTTCCTTACCTCCTCCACCGACGCAAGACTGAATCCCTTCTTGGCCACTCCGGCAAGTTGCTCCCTCGTCTTATCCACCTCCTCCTTTGCCTGCGGCCCATACGCCTCTCCCATCTCCTTCAACTGCTTCCACCCACCACCAACCTTCTCCTGCAACCACGGGTGGTTATCAAGAATGTCTCCGGCAGCATCGCCAGACAACTCCATCAACCGCGTCAGACTCTTCTGCAGCACCTGCAATGCCTGAATAGCGGTATCCGCATTCGAACCACCCTTGCTTCCCAGCGACTTCAGCTCCTTATACGCATCCCGCACGATGCTATCCACCTCAGGCCCATGCCGTTGCTTCACTTTCTCCAGATCATCGAACGCAGTATCAATGTGCTGGCTCACGCCCGGGAGAAACACCGCATAGCTCTTCAGCGTATCGCGCAGCCAGTTCAGCGCCTTGTCCGGCTCCGGAGCGTTGTTGATGATCCCTTGCTTTACTTGATCCGCATAGACCTGGGTCTGTTTCATAGTCTTGACGGCTTTGCGGGCTCCCGAGAAGTGGTACCATGTGTAGCCGGTGACAATGGCGACGAGACCGCCGCTGAGACCGCCGACCAGGGCGGGGTTGCTGCTGCCAGTGCCGGTGGAGCCGGAGGAAGAGGAAGAGGAGGAGGAGGATTGGAATCGAGCATTACGGTAGCGACCGGCTGATTGGCGGAGGCGTTGCTGTCGCAGACAGCGGGTAGCGACTCTGGGGGATCTGTTCATCATGATTGTGTTGGTGTTGGTGTTGTTAGGGAGGATTGAGGAGTTTAATGGCAATGAGTGGTTGTATTGGATCAATAAATTATTAGAACATCATGGAGGATATAATTGAAGGGAATTATATACTCAGGAATGAAGTAAATGGAGTGGTTGAATCACCTCCCGTCAAGATGACGCACGCCAAGCATTACACAAACTAGTCCATAAACAGCAATCCACTAACCACAGACAGCTAGTGAGATCTATCTTATCTCGCATCCGAGCCCCATCCTACTTGGTTAATTACGTTCATCACATTGCTACATCATAGCCTATCCTAAAAGACCTGAATAACGTCATCACAACAGCCAATCCCATCAAGGTTTGCATTGGAAATTAAGAATTGGCAGCGCGTAACTTGGCACACGTCTTACAGCGCCCGATCTCCTTTCTCCGCCCTGAATATGGCTGCTCCGCATACGGAAACGTCTTCATCGATTTCGTCCTTAACCGGTTCTCCCCCTTGATATTCATAACATACAATATCCCCGAATATGTTGTGGACTTCGTTATTTCGAAAATTCAATCAGACATCTCATCGCAAATGTAGTAGCGACTGTTACAAGATCTTAGGATCCGAACCCTCCTCTGTCAGGGCCTTGCGCTAATACCAACGAGATGTCTGTGAGCCCGTAGGTGGATGCGAGTTCATCAGGCCCTTGTAGGTGAAAAGTCTTATCTATCTATTCAGCTGGGATTGCTCGGTTTCCTTTAAGGGATCCTGAGGCGGGGTGTTACTTGGTGGAGTGGACTGGGGATTATTTGGGGTTTGGTTGGCATGGTAAGAAGGAAGAAGCGAATCTACTGAAGCAGATATATCCCTGCGGCGCTCGGGTATTTCGTGATGTGTCACTGAAGAGTCATATTGACCCCATGAGACGTGCGAGGAGATAATTGCACTCCAAGGACACCATTATTGACTAACAGGTCCATTGATACTTTACTCTTATTAAAGTTTTTCAGGCGGTAATGATGGGTGATTTTGATTGATTATTGTCTAGCACTGGTAGGAACTCCAAGCCCCCCCCCAACCACCCTCCTAAAATAACGGATATGTTTCAGTCACTTTGACATCTTGAGGCAGTCCGTACTCCGGCGCATTAGTCAACTCGGAGGCACTGGTCTTGAGAGCTATGGGTACGACTAACGAACCTCATTCTGGTCTGCCAGACTTGGAAGGGGCGTTATGCCGTGTATGGAACAAATACTTCTTCCCCTTCTGGAACGTCCAGCACCAGTACATCGTCCTCCGGTATCTCGAGAGCCTTCAGCTTCTTCATCCCCACCTTTTCCATCCCCTTTTCCGCCATTACGCGTAGAATACCTGGCCATGTCGTGGGCCTACTTATTTCGAAGATGCCTCACTGCCTGGCCAGTATAAATAGGCTTAATGCCTTAGGCATCAGTTGTAGCCCGCGTAGTCACGTGCCGTCAGCGGACCACGGAACCTTTTAACATTGCTTACTATCTAGCTTATGAGCTGTTCCATAGCTATAGTCAATCGACAGCGCAACTCAATCGCTGCAGGTTGGATGCATAAGATAGGGCGCTGGGTGGACAGCTGTGCTTCTTCCATAGGAGGCTGTTGATCCTGAGCCCACCTATCTGTCATGTCGACAATTTCCAAGCGTAAGCGTGCGAGGAAGGCCTGCATTCCATGCCACCAGCGGAAGCGGAGATGCGACAACCAATATCCCTGCGGCATGTGCACCACATACGACTATAGCTGCAGATATGATGACGACGCGACGGGTACTGTGGGTAATAGCGTGGATGACCCTCCCCAAGCTAAGCGTATCAGCGTTGATGGAAGAAGTCGTTTGGCCAGCCGGCCTCACGTAGAGCAAGGGCACCGCGAAGCCAAGGCCAATAGCTCGTCGACGAAGAGTCCCGCCACCGTAACCAGCACACCACCTGGACTCTTCGACGAACAGAAGTTCAGATATACGGGAGCATCGGCGGCTATGGCTTTTCCACATGTTCTGGGTGTTCATCTCGGTGGTGACAGTCCTCCGAGATTGCGGTCATGCGCCTACAACTTTGGTAACCGACCAGACGAGGCTTCAAGCCCTCATAGCTTTCTCGGGGATCTGATCTCCGAACAGGACCTCAGTCACTATGCGGGGGTCTATTTCACTGTCATGAACCCGATCGGCGACATCCTGGACCCCAGAATATTCGCCGATCGGTGTCATCAGTACTACGATGGCGGTTATAGTACAGATATTACATTCGCTGCTGTGGCTGCTGGCGTAGCCTGCCTCGGGTCCTTTCTCTCCTCCAACAGACATCCACGGGAGACTGACCTGGTGCTGTACGCCAAAGCAATTCTCGATGATCCAGCGTCCATGCGCACGCTAAACATTGATCACATCATCGCATGGGACATGCGTGCGTTCTATCTTCGCGCGACAAGTCGCCCCAAAATTGCCTGGATTGCCTCCTGCACTGTCATGCACCTGTGCGAAACAGTGGGGTTGCACGACGAGGCGAGCATCAAGAAGATAGCATCCAAGGCTGGCGCTGCTGTCCTTGGGCTTGATGCTGACCGGCTCAGAAGAATATTTTGGGCCTCATGGGCTGCACACAATATGCTATCGTATGAGCAAGACTGTTCTGCTGTACACTTTCGCTCTGTGACATGTCAGTCTTTCATCCCAACACCGGGGTCTGTTGCCGACCAGTTCGTCCGATTAGTCCAATGTACCCCAGCACCAAACTCCCCTTTTCGTCTCGACTCGGAGCCAGCGGACCTGAATGAGGAATTATTTGAACGTCTGAAAGCAGTGACTGAACTCAAAGTAACCCATCCATTCCTAGTGGTGACTGCGGCAGACATCGCCTTTTGCTTTTATCGCCGCTCGTACCAGGCCCAGGCGTTGCCATCGCATGAATTCATCAGTCTCATCATTGATTGTGGCAATGCAGGAGTGAAGGCGGCCGAGCAGCTCGCTAACGAAGGTCATCTGTTCTGGAATGTCCTCGGCAGCGTCTTCCAATATGCTTGCGTTCTGTTGGCGATTGACAGCCCGATCGCCTCCGCTCACCTCGGCACTGTCTTCGAGCGGTTAGAAAACTTAGTCAAGGCGGCCGATACAACACTGACGCGCGAGGCATTGTCAATAGCACGACACCTACTCAGCCTCAAAACGGCTAAAAAGCGCAAGGAGCTGGCAGAGCTGGAAGCGATTGAGGCAGGCTTCCAGTCTGGTCTGACACCGCCAGAAGCAGAGGCCAACGCCTCTATGCCTGACATAAGCTGGGAGCTGTACTGGGATCAATTCTTTCTCGAGCCGTATTTGCCGACGTTCGGTGGTGGGATACAGCTATAGTGGGGAGTAAACCTGCGGACTGTAAATATGTATTCCGGAGAGTAGTCATGCTGTAAGAGATACCATACTGCTTACTGGGAACTTCGATGTTCAGAATTGTAGAAGATGCAGCCACGTGAGCGGCGTTGGTGCGGCTATTGCGGCGATACTCATGCTAGTGCGGAGTTAATTGACTATCTCCGCATCGCCGCTTTAGTTGGTGTGCGGCGGCGGCGGCGGAGATGAGCGGGAATCTCACCTCATCATCAACTTACGCTCCTTCAGTGGGCGAAAGCCGCCCAATTACAGTCGGCAATGTTGCTAATTCCCTAAAGTCCGATCGTGTCGGGGCTAGGACCTCCGAGTTTCGAAATCTTATGCAGTTTGATTCAGGTCCGAATTCATAGAAGTAGCAGGATCGACACTCAGGCTCCAATACATAAATAGACGCTTGTCCTCACTCCAGTTCAAGCATTCACAAGCTCAATCACTACACTCAAGCACAACTCTATCATCACTACACCTCTCAAAGAAACTCAATCTCAAGCCAAACAGCAAACAAAATGGCCAAGTACGCAAAAGACCAACCCGCCGGCTTCAAGAACGCCATCGAGCGCGTCGCCATTGTCGGAGTAAGTCACTTAGCCAATCACAAACCCCTACACAGCACTTCTAACACACACCTCTAGGCCGGAGGCACCGTGGGATTTCACATCGCCACTGAGCTCCTCAAAACCGGCAAACACACAGTTACAGCCTTGACCCGGGCCGACAGCACCAACAAACTCCCTGAGGGGGTCCAAATCGCCCACATCAACTACAACGATGAAGCTACCATCGTCTCCGCCCTAAGGGGCCAGCAATTCCTCGTCATCACCATGTCCCCCACCGCACCCCGGGACACCCACAGCAAGATCGTCCAGGCAGCCGCCAAGGCCGGTATTCCCTACGTCATGCCGAATGGGTACGGCGGGGACATCGACAAGGTCAAGCTGGGCGAGGAGACCTTCCTAGGCCCTGCCTACAAAGCCAACCGAGACCAGGTCGTCCAGCTCGGTATGCAGTGGATTTCTGTGTGCTGTGGATTCTGGTACGACTATAGCCTGGCGGGTGGAGAAGTGCGCTTCGGGTTCGACTTTGACAAGCGGGCTGTGACTTTCTACGATGAGGGCACTACTAAGAATACGACGTCGACGTTGGCGCAGGTTGGGCGGGCCGTGGCGAAGGTGCTCAGTCTGAAGGAACTTCCTGAGGATGAGAGTGATCAGAGTCTTACGTTGTCGTCGTTCCTGAATAAGCAGTTCTACATCAAGAGCTTCGTTGTCAACCAGAAGGATATGTTTGAGAGTGTCAAACGTGTTACTGGGACTACAGATGCTGACTGGACGGTTACTCACGAGAGTACTAAGAAGCGGTATGAGGAGGGATTGGCTCTGGTTAAGGTTGGTAACATGGCTGGATTTGCCAAGTTGCTGTACGCAAGAGGATTTTACCCGGAGGATCCGAATGATCACTTGGACAAAGTGCAGAATGAGTTGCTTGGATTGCCGGAGGAGAGCTTGGATGATGCTACCAAGGATGCTATCGATTTGGTCAAGAAGCTGCAGGCTCGTGCTGAGCGTATGGCGTCCTAAAGGAAGAGTCCACGGATTCGATGTTTGCGATGTGGAAGTGAGCGGTTTTCTCGATGTTTAATATTACCGTAATAACTTGATTGTCGACTTGCTTTCTTAGATTACATCCCTTCACAATGTCCACAATATCCCTGCTCCCATCCACAGCACAGCTAGCACTTTTGGCTCCATTAATTCTCCCGTAACCCCAATCCCTTCCCCTAAGTTAACGCGACCTCGCCGGGGTTTGGTCGAGTTATCAAAATTCTTAGTACCAGATCACCCTAGTCAAAGGTTAGAAGAGTACATAATACCACATGTTGCGGAGAACAGGGTTCCCCGTTTGCTGGCCATACCTAAGCCACCAATCAATTGCGGTCGACAAAAGCGTGCCCGTCCAGTCCTGAAACCAAGTCACCAAGATACTGTGAGTGTGAGAATCAAGAACTACCATCGTCTTCAGTAGCTCTCGTGCTGAATAGCACTCGCGTCGACGCAAAGGGCATGCGGAAATCCTCCCAAGTCCACCATCTGGGTGCCTCATGGTCCGCCAATCGCAAGGTATAGTTGGTCACGATATGCACAACAATGATCTTGATCATAAAAGCGGCATGGTGTCTTCCTGGGCTAAGTGGGACCGGTTAGTATAGGCCGTGACTAAAACACGTCAATAGGTATTGAGCAAACCAAGCGAGAGATCCATAGCCCCAGATCAAGTGATTGTCAGAGACGTCGGTAAATTTGTACGATGTATCCTTGCATCGCCCGTTAAGGAATCGCTTGCCGTCAAATTCCTCGGGGTCCGGGTAGATGTGCTCATTGCGTGTGGCATCGTATGAGGATACACAAAGAATTGATCCGGCCGGGATAGAGAGGGGCGCAGACGAGAAAGAATAATCGGTCAGGGCTTTGCGGCGGATCGCGACTGCACTCAAAGTCCCGATGGGGATGAATTAGAGACACAAGTGTCTAGGACTCAGCTGACAGGGCCGCACCTGAGAAATCTACTTACTTTTATCCAAGGAATTCACTCGTGCAGTTTCCCGCATGAAGCTATCCAGAAGCGGTAGCTCGTTTATCTTGCTTGCGAGGTCATCTTGGCTCTGCATGGCCTCGTCTCGGAGCGCATCCTGCCACTCTGGCCGCAAGGACAGCTCAACCAGAATTGCGTGTAGGTTTACCCATGGCTGGTGCGAGGCTGCTAGCCAGAGGCCCAGGAGTGATTGGGAAAGTCTCTCTGGTGTCCAGTAGCTGCGGTCTGCCGTCGATAAGTCAACCATATGATAAAGGAGTGTTAACTGTGAACCACGTCCATTAGTCGGGGTAGGTCCATGCTGCAGCAGAATTCTAGAATCTTAGCCCAAACCTTCTTGATCTCTGGTTTTTCATTTAAGTTGTCAATTCCAGCAGTTATCACGTCAATCAGCCTGTCTTGGATCAGGTGCATTGCCGATCCACGCCAGGTGATCATTGCGTGGACGAGGCTAGATAAGTGGAGTAGGTTAGTAGAGTACCCGCATAGCGACTGCTGACTCTAAACATACGGTGCAATAAATCTTGGAGTTAGCTGAAATGCAGCAGAACATGCTTTGATCTGGCGTGGGTGATTCAACAGGGCGTCTCGAAGACGCGGGTCAGACGCTGAAGCCAAGTTATTCGCGTTCAGACTGGTGTTTCGTCAAGAGGTGGTGAGTAGAGATCGAACTTACTCATATTTCCCCCGAAAAACCACGCGCCCATGAGACGTGAGAGGATCGTTTCGCTGAATAGAGCTAGACGGACAGACGCAGTGCCTCCTGGTAAGTCAGCTCAATGACTGATACAGGATACCTTGGCAGGTACGCTAGGATCTAGTTCAGAGCGAACGTACCAGAAGAAGGCCCCGCATCCAAATTGGTCTTCAGGTGGTGAAGAAGATACGGGTATAGCTCCTCGAACTGGGTCGGACCTCGCACCTGTAGAATCCGGCTAAGAAGACGCGACTTCCTCGTGTTGACCTCGTTGTGGTCTGCGCCGTTCAACGTATGTTTAAACCCGAACAGCTAGAGAAGTTAGAGCTTCATGCTCTTTCTTTCCTATTTCACTTGCCGGACTTACGTCTGAATAGACCGCTCGCTGAGATAAGACAGATGTCTCGCTGAGCTCGGTCATTATTTTCTTCGTTGCTGGGATCATGATCGGCTTCGGCGCCCAAGGACGGTAGTACCGATGGTCACGCTGCGGAGGTTAGAACGGATGATCTCCATCTTGCATTCCTTGTAGTAGCACTACTTACGAAGTCGCGTACTACATTCCGGATGTTGGTAATATAAACACTCTGTTTGGTGACGTGTTAGTTCGCCGTACCAAGGTTAAGAAGCAGACCTGACTGTACCTCGCACACCGAGTAGTACAGCACGTTTGCTATCAGGAGTACGCAGGCAACTGCTAACAGCCAGGAGAAAGGGACGTCAGCCATGGTGATGAGTGCGCTGGTGTTTCCAACGGAAATCGTAGACATCATGCAACTAAGGAGAGACGAGAGGAAGCAGTATGTGCGCACGAAGTTGAACTTGTTCAGAAATTAGGAAAGCCCATTCACCTTTATTCAAATGCAAACACAGCTTTCGAACTGACACTTGTTTGCATGCAATCATGATATGCTACTGTTATTTGAACATCAGACCTTACCTGATCAAGTGAACCACACTAAGCAATCAAGCTTAGAAGCAATGTTCTACATTTGAATAAAAAAGGACCGCACCCATCTCAGTTGTACTGATAGGGAGTGAGTGATTTAATCATGGTTGAGACTAATGTAGTGAGATTTGTAGTGTAACTCTAGTATAGTGCACACTTCAGAAGCCTAAGGAAGAAGTAAAATGCAGAGACAGAGAGCGAGAGAGGGGGAGAGACAGAGAAGAGCCTAGAAAAGATTAAGTTGGACAAGATAGACAGATTCTATGAGAAGAGCCACTTTTAAGAGACCTGGTGGGTTGCTTCGGGGGATGGTATGCTTCCTCGTGGAAAGCAGACCTTCTGTCTGGTATGTGGTTAAGGGATTTCGAGCTGGGCATTGTGAGAGAGTCATCATTCGGATGTGCTGGGGTAAATGACTGGAAGAATCACTGTCAGTTAGCTACCATGAGACGTGGTTCTAACGTGCCTACCAGGAAGCTGCTACATTAGCGTAGGGTTTATGTGGATTCTGTTCCCGCGGCACATCGCCGGATCAGGCGAGGAATTTGTCTCCACATCGAGGGTTGTATGCACAGTAATCCCCGTCAAGCTTAACATGATTTCTATGCTCTCAATGGTTTCCATATACTTCTTTTCAGACAATTCTCAGTCCTTACTGATTTCTAAGAACGGTTGTTCCTCTGGTGGAAGATATCACTAATGATCAGGAGCGCTTGACAATGATCTGTATCATGAAAGGTTGTATGGGATTACATTTTAATCGGGACAATTCAGGGGGGCACAGTGAAGTGGTGATGTTGGCCTGCTATGTGTATTCTTGGACAACAATCACCATACGTCACTCCTGGTTACATTCATTCCAGTGGATATCCAACATAACAGACCGCACATTACTATCCCAAAGCAACACGTGGCTGCACATATCAATATGAAATTTAACCCATTAGTACATAAGCTGAAGGAAGTAGGACAGTCCGAAAGAAAGCATACATGTGACAACGTTGAACGCTCAAAAACTTTGATGAACCCTCCCTTGCCGTGGTAGGTACTAATCCAATCTATTCCTGGCCCTAGCCAGCTATTCACGAAACCGCAAAGAATACCCCCATTCACTTTCCTACATACTCAAACTTCTTTTTCTGGTGGTTGTAGACATAAGCATATTCGGCCACGTCAAACCCCCAAGCGCCAACTACCTTGGTGCTTGCACTGCAGACCTTGCTGTCTTTAGCATTGAAAGCTTTGCAGTAAGGCCTAAATATACGTAAGTTAAACGCAGATATCCAGGCGGAAGAAAAGCAAAACATGAGCCAAACAAAGTTGACAGGTCGATCGCGCTGGTCTATCACTTACCCAACTTTTGCAGTTGTCCCAGCTCTCGTTTTACCCAGTGATCTCGAACCAGGACCTTTCCGAGCTATTTGTGGTCTCGTTATATGCCCATATCCTATTCGAGTGGTAGAAGGTACGTAGTGATGTTTTCTGCTCCTCCTGTGAGTTCTCCGTGACTCCGACAAGAATTGCACTGAAGAAGATAAGGCAGACGTCATCCAGTTAGCGCATGAGTCTGACTAGAATATAGAGGCCCTAGTAGCGCATAACATACTTCTTCCCCCCATCAGCGGTTGACGCGAAAGGAAATTCTTCGGCTGACGACCACTTTTTGTGAGCTGCCCAGGCGCTGGTTGCCGGGCTCGCTTTTATCCCATACTTGACTCGGTTCGCAAAGGATTGGTTTTTGGCGCCACTGCCGGTTTTCATCTGACGGTGCTTCCTCGCTGTGTTTTGATTCACCTTGTGCCTATATAGTAGTAAGCATAGCTCGACATACCCACGTCAAAATCGTGAAGGGTGAAATATCCCAGCCATGCTCACATTACTGTAGGCTTGCCCTTGCATAGCATAGCCCAGCAGTCCACATCATAGGTTAGGGAATCCTCTCCGCGGATCTCGATCTCTGCTCGGATGGGGTTGCTTTTGGTGTCTCCTATCTTGGAGCGCGGTTCCAGGACCGAAGAATTGGTTGAAGGGAGAGCAAAGGCATGATAGAAACCTGAAGCACAAAGCAGAGCTGCGATAACGATGGAAAAGATTCTCATCTTGGGAAGAAATTGGATTCATATGTATATGACTTTGGGTGTAATCTAATTGCTGGTGGATTTTCATTTGCTTTCCGTTTGGAGCTTTATGTATATATATATTTTCCTTGTGAGAAGTATGACGGATCGTGATAGTTGTTTGCTACCGGCATAGCAGATGTGAAACAATCTATCCCCTTCAACACTTTAGCTAATGTTATTGAGGCCATACTATCAGCAGAGGAATAGACTTGACATCAGCAACTTCCTGGCACGGATTTTGATTCAGACCAGCCCCCAACGGGGCGATTGATGTTGAAAAGTTCAGATACTGATTTCACTGGCCCCAAGGCTTGTCATATTATAGCGCGACTCCTGTGTAGATGATTGTTGCCAATATTGGGGGCGGTCGAATTGACAAGAATGACATTATATTGTATTACCTCGAGATTATTTGGGATATCCGTTAACACTACAATCCCTGACGGCTGACTGTACCCCGGCTAATACCTTGCATTCTTGCCGATTGGGTAGCAAGTTCCAATTCACTTGTTAGCCTTGCCATCCCTGTCAACTTCCCCCCTTTTCCTCTCCCATCAATTCAACATCATATCCCCATCAGACAGCACCAGTCCCTACGCAACGCAACCATGTCAACGTTCTTCCTCTTCTGCACTGCAGACATACCAGCCAGTGTAGGAAATTCCATTTCTGGCAGCCCTTGGTGGAAATACCCCATGCTAACTTCACTCTTACAAATAAATAGATTCTTAACGATTTCATGGACCAATTTCGCAAAGTCTATGACGACAATATGCCCAATCTCATGTGCGTCGTTCGCTCGCCAGATCAGAGCTATTATCCAGACTGGGGCACTGAGCTCCCAATTAGCGACTTCTCCACTGGGTTCAAAGATGCTACAAACAGTGAGCTACGTGCTTTCACTCAAGCCAAAATTGCTGAGCTTGGGGCAAGGGGGAAGGCTGGCTCCCTTGAGCCGGACTGGGTCGCGGTCATGGATGAAAGGTCGCTTCGAGACAGAACAGTCGTTATGCAATTCAATATGGAGATGTCCATGTGGGCCCAGGATCTGGAAGATGCAGATGAACCTTTCGAGATCCCCGGTAATGCTGGTATAGAGGGCGATGATATCTGGTGGAAGTGGCGGGTGCCCTTCTCGGGTGCTCAGCAGATTTTCAACAGTATTGTTTGTGGTGACCCTCCAATGATTCAGTTGTATTCTCGCCCAGAATTCCTGGGTTTGGACGGGGTTGTCAAGGTGGACGTTATTCGGAAAACTATACGTGGAGACAGATGACCCAATTCATCGTGTTATACATAGAGGTCTGGAGTAGCAGGATTGTGAACAGATGTGTGCATTGCTTTCTGTATCTATCCTAGGGAGGATCATTCGTAACATGGCTTGGTTTGAGCATACACAAGTTGAGACGACACTACACCTTTGTGGAAAAGAGAGCTTGATATGTCTCTTGTTGAGCATTTATGTGAAGCCCAGACTTACGCACTCCTCCAGCTTCTTTCCGACACTAATCATAGGGAGGAACATAGATAAGGATTACCGGAGCTTTCTTGGCTTAAGCTAGAATACTGAACTAGAGGCCTCGATTCTTATTTGTTTATAAAATTGACCTTACCCACTGCCACGGCGTAAGTAAACACCAAATTGGCAGGTGACACTGCTACCATAGTCACTGCATGTAATTATATCTGGGTTATCTCGCTGCCAAGAGCCTATATGACTGCATATAAGCTTAAGATATAGACAATGGCCTACATGGTGTTGATTCTCATTCTACAAGAGGGCCAAGCCCGCCTCCAGTGGCACCTACTAATTCATTGTGCTAAAAGTCTACGCAGATACTTGAGAGAATGGACCCCATACCACGCCTCAAAAATAATATCGTTCTGATGCAGACGTGGCCTTCAAAGCTCAGATTTGTCTCTTGTCTTGATCAAAGGCTGAACTGCAGTGGGTTTAGATGATAAGCACCACGTACGTAAGGTGGCATTTCCTCGATAAGGCTGGCTCACCCACGAAGAGTAATTTTGTTCAATGTGAATATTGCCATGATCAACTCACTCCTTAAGTTACCCGTATACTCAAACCTAATTAGAAGCTGGAACTACGAACGGCGCCACACTGCCCAGCTTCTCACAAGTTTCAGCATATTCGCGTTCCGGTTTGGAGTTGATGGTCACACCAGCCCCAGCCTGTAACCACTGGCGACTGTCATCCTGGAACACCGTGCGAAGCACCAGAGTAGCATCAAACAGTTTCGACCCTTCATCCAGCATAAGCACTGCACCACAATAAAGATCTCTAGGATCTGGCTCGAAGGACTTCATTGCATCTGAGTTGCTGTCTCCTGGTAGCCCAGGCACAGTAATATTGGCTATGAGACCCGGCAGAGCATCCCAACCATCGCATCCAGGCTTCAGGTTTCCGCACACATGGGAATGGAGGTGCTGTACGCTTCCTCTTGGCATGACCTTCATGAAATCTTTGATCGCAATTGAGTCCGGTTCGCACAGTTTACTCAACCGACGGATGGAGCCCTTGATAGCGATGACATGCTCGGCGACCTCTTTGATATCATCGTGGAGTTTATTGTTGAAAGGATTGAGGCTAGCTTTTGCAGAATTAGACAGTTGGGTTCCAGCAAGTGCTTCTGTATAGGCCTTGTCGCCGTTGATGGAGAGAAGGACTTCAGGGCTAAAGCCAGTGGCTTGGATGCCGTTGTGGTTGAAGGAGAATGTGCGCGCGGGATTGTTGGCCCGTCGACCGTGAAGGAGGGTTGCTAGCATATCAACCCGGAAGTCTAAGGGGACTTTCCTGGATGGGATTGCCTTGGTGTATTTAGCTTCGGAGATATCCGCGATCGCATTAGCGACGCGCGTCTGATACGTTTGTGCGTCCACATTCAAGTTTATTTTGCCTTCGACAGGAGACGACAGGGCAATATCTTCGGCCGGCTCGGCTTCCAGTATACATTTGATCTGCTCGCTTGCTCGGTGTATATCCTCATCATTATCTCCTGTGATAGTGACCTTACTCCGGTCAATAGTAACCTGCACGCTAGGAACGATGAGGCTCAACATTGGCCATTGACCCAATTCGAAAGCTTGGCCTGAGCATCGGGCTGAATAGTTAAATCCCACATGACCGAATATCTTCCCATGGCTGGAATACTCGGAGACAAACTCTCTGATCAAATCTGTGGGGGAGCTCGTGATAGCTATAGATTCCGATTGGCCGTCACTGCCTGTCGTGGTAGCTGTTTGGCCTTGTGCATCAAATGTCAGAGATGCATGAGTGCCGAGCCCAATGTACCATGTTTCATTATTTTCGAAAATGTAATAGCTTCCTTTCGAGTAGTGATCCACTAGTGCGACAGTGGTCTCCAGCGGCCGTGTGGCTCTAGCAAGGGTGATCTGTTTCTGAGTGCGCGTCATGCTTGCTGAATGTCTGTACGGAAAGGATCTGCAAGTGCTTGACGATAAGATAGGTCAAGGTTGAGGTATGGGTATACTACTCTGGGAGACAAAAATAAGCTTTTCAGAGTTTAGAGTGAGAACAATGCAGACTGCCTCTAGGTCTAGAATACCAGCGTATATTTATATACCTTGGCGTAAGTTAACTCCATAAGCTTACAATAGAAGCATCATGATCTTTGTTCAGCCTAATCGTTACGCAATTGACTTTGTTCTAGATGTAAGCGGTAACTAGGTAGTGATGCGGATACCCATCCAACGATGCAACCCTACCGAAAACGGATGATTTGTGGTTGGCGACTCCGCGGGATTTATACTCAACCGAGTATAGTGAGCTCTTAGGGTGTTCCCCTCACTCTGCCTCATTCTCGCACACTGAGTGAAGGTCTTTTATCTATTTGTCTGGAAACCTTATGATGACCTCTTAAGACGATCCACCGAATGCACGCTTCATCCGGTGATTGCAGTCTTGATCTTTTCCTTTATATCGGGAATCGGTTCGTCTTCGTCGACTTTGAGACCTTTTATCACTCGGGCCAACGCGGCGTACACACCAATGATCAATAGAACCTCTACCACATCCCCAACTGACAGCAATTTCAGAGCATCCTCAATTGTTTCCGGCTTATTGTCATAGGTGCTCAACTGTTCTTCGGTCATGCGGAGAATCACCCTATCTCGATCACTCCATGGCCCCCAACCTTTCATCACATCTTCAATAGAGCATCCGATGGCGTCAAACTTTTCCTGAGGAAACCCGAAGACCTCGGCCACGGGCTTATTAACGTCGATCTCATACTTCGCCTGGAGAATAGTACCGACGCGTAACACTATCAATTGCCACTCATGCACTGGAATACTACGCTGGTTTCCATCAAAACAAGCACCAAGTAGACCGCTGACATGAGGGAATAATCCGTGTGAGTGGGCTAACGTTAGGAGAATATTGCGTCGAAAGGGCAGCACTTTCAGTCTTTCTTGGATATTTGGAGGTGCTGTGTCAGGGTCCACGTAGGGAACGAGACATGTGTGTCGATGGGGGTCGCCTTCCATTTCATCTGTATTGGTGCCAGTCATCTTGCAATGCGGTCATACAATTTTTTCGATGCCTTGTAATTATTGGTTAGATCCAGACGCCTCTCGGCATTCAATCCCGGAAGGATGGCGATATATGAAATAGTAGCTCGTACCTGGATACCGCCCTCCTTGCTTATTTTTCTATTTCTTCAATTGAACCGACTGTGCAGATCTCAACGTCTCAAACGCTGTAGATGCTCATAATCAACTAGTACTCCTCGAACAATATCTCTTATACCCACCTATCTCAACAACGTAGCGCTACAGGGAACAGATCAAGTCACGTGATATGACGGAGGTGGCATGTACATCTACCTTTGCCTTTCCAAGCTTTCCGAAATCAGCACTCTATTCTGTCCTCTCCCCCCTAATACAATGGGAAATTGTGCCCGTGCATAATCAAACCATGGCTGTCATGTGTCTGTATTGGTGAACTACCGGTTTTGCTCAACCAAAGCATGCTTGAATAATTTCCAAGGCTTCGGCGGTATGGCAAAGGATGTCGGTCTACGTAGCTCTGGACATTTCCACGAACTAAGCTGCTTTACAGAATACTTGGCTTGGTCTTTCCTATTTTGGCCATGTCCTTGTTGTAGGATGGTACACGTCGCCAGCCGACTCCACGATCGGGCAAACGAGTAGGCTTTTATGACCAAGAACTCGTGGCATGTTTTAAGCTTGAACATGAAACATGCCAGTAGCCTCATAGCATTAACCTGATATGGCCGCTCCCTATACAGACTTTTGCAGATTCCTCACAAACAGTGAGGGGTTCGAGGCTATCTTACCTCACGATGATCACATTCAAGAAATCATCTCCCTTGCAGTAGGAAGACTTATACTAAGATAGATATTTATGCTATCAAGCCCACACGTGATTGATTTATGTATAAGTCACCCAGGGCACAAGCAGAACTTCAGGATTCCAAAATTCCAGCATACATTGTGGCCGTTTGACCATGCGCGTTCCGAATGGTTCAAAGGCCCAGCCTCTCAATGAGGTCAAAATCAAGTGGCCGAAGCTTAATACAACAATCACGGTGAAAATTAATGATGCAAACCCAACATTAGTCGGATTACTTGACACTGCCCTACCCTATCGCTCCCTCCAAACCCATGCCGTTGTTGCCGGAGACCAGCTATATCACTTGGTTCCGTTAGAAGACTTGATCGTGAGTGGCTTCTGTCACAAAGAGAGTCGTCTTACTAACTGCACAAAGTATACACCTGCCGACAAGAAGGCTCCTGATAGGGCGAAAGAGCCTGACGGCTCGGTATTTCTCTCGTCATTCCAGCATTTTGTGATCAAGTATGGTGAGGTAACCGAGCACCAGCCGGTGGCTACTTGTGGGAACGTTATTGATGAAGATATGGATAAATTGCGCTGGGTTGCGAATGAAGTTTGGAAATATCAGTGTGAGACGAGAAAGCACCCTATTGAGGTAGTTCTATGGGATGCTTCAAAGCCGGAGCCCGATCCCAATAAGCTGGACCTTTTCAAACATCAGAGGGCTGGTGTGAGTGAGGAGGTAAAAAAGCTCGTTGATGAGATTCATACCGAGGTATGTACCTAATGATTTTGATTGGTGACAGCTAGCTAAATACAATGACACAGACGCAAAAGTGTTGGTCGGATATATCCGAGGACATTGAAAAGATTCACTGTGGCAAGGCGCCAGAAAGGCCTGGGTCAAAGGAGTCTTACCTTGGTGCCATGGTCTTTTCTAACAGTGTTGTCCGCACACTGGGTTACCATATTCTCGACAACATCATAAAGCTGGCGTTCACGCGTCCTGAATTTACCCTGGGGCATCTTATCGTGCTTTTCCGAGAATTCGTTCCATCGATAGCAGATTTTATTGGTCATCTGGGGGCGGAATATGTCAATGACAGTTGCGAGAGGATTGACAAACTCATCAAAGAGAGGGTCGAAAGAAACCCCAACCAGGATGAGGCACGTGAGGACTTCCTTGCAATGATCAGCGCATTATGCTTCTATGTCAATCTCCTCAACGCCCAAAATCTCCACACGTTTCCCTGGAGGCACGCGAAAGAATACCCCATCAATTCACAGGGAGCCACGGCTCTTCTACAATAATTGGCTGAAGCTCGCGGTAAATGATTCTGGGATTTTGATTGATTTTGTTGTCATAATTTCCATTCCAGTGAACAAAATTCTCTTTCCTATAAAGTCTAACAACCTCCTCTTTCTCCATCTCCATCAACAATGTCCTAATATATTCAACTTACTGTTATATCAGATACGGCGGCGGAATCAACCAGATGAATAGTAAAATCGGATAAATGTCAATGCTTAGATCTTACATTTGCTCTGAAACACAAACCATCGTAAACCGCCCACTGAAACCCCCAGTATGCGTTGAAGGAGCCAAGAAACAATCTACCTCATGCCAAACCATAAATCAAGTTACTTTGTACCACTCATCTGGGGCACAACGAAGTTCTTCTATTATGGGAAACCATTCACAGTAGACTAAATCCATGCAAAGCTCTCTGCCATATCGTCTATCTTGAGAGGTCTAGGCTCGTTGGCTTCAGTGAATCTCGTGGGCTAAAGCTAAACGGCGCCATTCGGAGATTCGAACATGACGTATAAGCCGCACACCTACAGAGCCTTTGTCAAATCAAGGAAAATCTTGCTGGATGTTGATTTGCTTGATACATGAGTTTGATCCTGCTTCAGACGAAACTCAAAATCGTTGAGTCTAGGTCAGCCGACTTGAAGTTTATTGCGATTGATACGAGCACGAAGCTTTTACCTGCGGTCAATCCAAGTAAGAACATGGTCCTGGATCAAGATAATAGCAGCATATTCTGAAACTAATACGCCTAATTCGGAGATATTTCGAAAATCGTTTCCCATGTCTTTAGCTTCATTAGGAAAATAGATGCTTCAATCGGGGAGGACGAACCATCGTAAGCTCAGGTTAGACCTGCATATGGAGACACCCAAATCCCGGGCATATATCTCTTAACACTGGGTACATGAACTATACTGCCATCTCAAATGGGGAATGGGGTTTAGGGGTCAAGTATCTTGACCTTATCGGAGGAAGAGCATAGAGGTGAATACCGCAACTAGATGAGGCATACTTACAAGCGCCTTTCTCCTATGGAATCAAGCATTCAGTGACGCGGGAGGCGTATTGGAATAATTTGTATCAGTATTGGATAAGTGTCGCCGTCACATAGAAAGTCTGTTTCCCCTTACAGCCATCCTTTGTTCCCCTCGGCCCATTGTATTGTTGAACAGTAGCATTAGCCTCAGTTTTACTCCACTAAAATTTTGCCTGGAATCATCAACTTTCCCTGTTCTATGCTTTGCTTAAGGCTGCGCGTCCAACCATGCGCTATTTACTATAATAACGGTTCAAGTTTCCAACTTGCCGGTTGGTGGCAACTCCAAGATACGCCCAGGCTTAGACAGATCGTCATATCAACATCGCCATCCTGGTATAGTGTTGTCTGTATACAAATTAACTCAATTTCCCTTGTAGAACTAGTGCATTGGATAACAAGCAGTCTTTGGGATCGTAGCACTTGCTAGCTGTCGGAACCATGCATATTATCTGGCGCGACACGGCAGAAGAAACCGACTATGAAGCCGCACGCCTCCGAGGGATATTCACAAAAGACATACCACCATACTACCCATTAGCTATCGTCCATGCCAGAACAACGAATGACGTAATAAAGACTATCAATCTAGCGAAACAGAAAAAATGCCAGGTGGCAGTGCGTGCCGGAGGACATTCGCATCCTGTCTGGAGCCTTCATCCGAACTCCATCTTGCTTGACCTGGGCTACTGGAAGGAGCTGGACATCGACAATGAGACGAAGATTGTTCGGGCAACCCCTGCTGTAACAAGTGGAGAGATCAGTAAGTATTTGAATAAACGCGGCCTGTTCTTCACTGCTGCGCATCATCCGGATGTCGGTCTGGGTGGGTATATGCTACAGGGCGGTTCGGGATGGAATTATCGGGTAAGAACTCAACCTTATCGTGTTTCCAATTTCCGCTAATGGATATAGAGGTTGGGCTGGGCCTGTGAAAGTCTTGAGGCAGTTGAAGTTGTGACTGCAAATGGCAAGCTTCTTCTTTGCAATCGTTTTCAGAACCAGGAACTCTACTGGGCGGCGAGGGGTGCAGGACCGGGTGGGTTACGGTTGTCACTAGTTGATATCGTGGGCTCATTTTCTTTCTAGCTTTTCCAGGCGTCGTGACAAATTTTTACCTACAAGCATCACCTTTCCACGCAGAAGGTGTTCGCTCCTCCGGGTACGTCTACCCTAGCCACCGGTATCGCGAGATCTTCACCTGGGCGCAATCGATGGTATCGAAAACGTCTCCCGATATCGATATACTGCTGAGAGCCATGCATTCGGAGTCAGATGACGATATATGCTTGACAGTGCAATTCTTTGCGATGGAGAAGTCATGCTCCGACGCTGAACAGGCTCTTCGTATTGTTGATGAAGCACGGCCTTCGGGTGCCATTAGCGAATGGTTCTGTGAGAAAGACAGTCTCAAGAGCCAATTTGCAGCGATCAAGAAAAGTAGCCCGCCTGGATATTATTATATCACCGATAATGTCTTATTGAATAACGACTGTGACGCTATATCTGTGCTTCGGGAAGCATTTTTGACGTTGCCACAAAGCAAGTCATGGGCTGGCTGGACGCCCAGGTATCCAAGCAGTGACCACGAGATAGCCGGTATGGCAAAAGGGATACAGGCAAACCATTATTTTGTGATTCATCTAATCTGCGAGGATGCTGTCAGTGCCAAGCAGTATAAGAAGCGTCTGCAGGATATAGTGCAGAGAATACGGCCAAGCATAGTCGGTCACTACTTGGGTGACTCAGATCTGAACGAGGATCCGAAGTGGTACTGGGGTGAAGAAAACAGTAAACGTCTGATGGAAATTCGACACCATTGGGACCCGGATGGACTGTTCGCAGCTACGCATAACGGACCGATGTGAGGTGAAGTGAGCGGACAGTGAGAGGTCTCTATCTGAGCTCATAAAGACTATCTTGAACATAAAACAGAAATAATTTCCTTACGGTCACCCACTAGCCTACTACTCTTAACGCGGATGGAGGTAGGGTAGCTGCAGCATCGGTTGAGCTAGTGGGTACGGCTGGGAGTACCAAAGATCGGTGGGCACTCCGGCGGAGGCACCGTATATAATCGCTCATGAGGCCTTGCACAAGATCTGATAATTATATAATAGTGTATTGGTCTCTCTTTACGGGTCACTCAAAAAAGGGTGACACACCTACTCATTCTTCATGGACCTGACGCTACTTTCGCACTCATTGAAGCCAATTCTGGTGCACCACAAAATGGCGAGGTTCTTATCAAGACGCTGTATTTCTCAAACGACCCCTCTCAGCGTGGCTTGATCGATGCCGATACGGAAAACGAACGCCTTTATGTTCCCCAGCTTCCCGAAGGAGAGCCTATGCGAGCATTTGCCATTGTAGGATTCGTCGAGACCAAGGCCGACACCCTAAGAAAAGGCGACCTGGTCCGGGCGTGGACCAGGTGGTCGGAGTATGCGGTAGTGAACGCGCAACTTTGCACCAAACTCCCGCCACTGCCTAAAGAACTGAGCGTGACACATCATCTTGGTGCTCTTGGAGTTACAGGCCTAATGGTGTACTTTGGAATCAATGATATCCCCCAGCGACCGAAGATGATATCTTCGTCGTGTCTGGTGCGGCAGGTGCAACCGGAAGCATGGTTGTGCAGCTAGCCAGAAAAAAAAAAAAGAAAGAAAGAAAAAGCCATCGGCTACAAGATAGTCATTGGCATAGCAGGGTCCGATTCGAAGTGCAGATGGGTGGAATCTCTGGGTGCGGATGTCTGCTTGAACTACAGATCACCAAACTTTGCTCAGAATCTCGTGAAGGCGACACCGGACTTTGTCAATGTTGACTTTGACAATGTTGGTAGAGATATACTGGACCTGATGCTCACTCGCATGGCTCGATTTGGCCGCATCGCAGCATGTGGCGCAATTCCCAACTACAACAAATCCGACAATAACAGCATCGGCATCAAGAATTGATGTGAAATTGTCAGTAAGACGATTACTATCAAAGGTTTCCGCGTAATGGATTATGCGGCCCGCTTTGAGGAGGCCCTTCAGGTACTCCTGAACACATTGGAGATTAGAAACTCAAGATAAATTTCGAGATAGAACAGATGATCGAGGGCCGTTTCGAGGATATCCCGGGGAAGCTCTTCACGGGCGCTAACCAAGGGAAATCGATCACTAAGCTTTAGGTTCCCACCTACCTACGAGTAGTACTAGGTATGAAATGTATATATTACCTTGTTTTCACACTCACATAGTACCTATTAGTAATATTTTCTGTTATCTTATTCCAAGTTGTCTGCGAACTTCGAGCGTGGCACTCAGGAGACTAGGGATGATTCTCCCTCACCCCTCCCAATGACGAATCGTAGGATAAAGTACCAGTGGCTGATATTGGGCGTCGCGCTGCTCCGACTCGAGGAGCTCGGCTCTCGTTCATGATGTCACGAATAACCATTGCTAGCCAGGCTCGAGAATAAAATTATTAACAAAATCAAAAATCTACTTTTAAGATTGATCTAATAACGCAGGATCATAATTTGATCTTTGAAAGTCAACACGAGGGTTATGTAAGGCGAATGCTGATTAGAAAGAGGTAATCTTGGAAAGCAGTCATCTGCTTTTTACATGAAACCAACATAATTTGTTTCCCTCATGTAGCGTTCAATATCCATGAGTTTGTCCATCTCCACCCCCACTTCTTGGGGTTCCTTAACATTTGGATCACCTCCTGCCCACCCATATTTGGAGACATACTGCTTGCTGTCGTAAATTTCTCTCGCCAACCACTCAGGGGCTCCAGCAGAATTGAACTCTTCGTCCACTTGCACAACAAGTCTAACTCCTTTGACCTCAGCCCATAGCTTCCAGTAATCCTCGTAACGCATAAGCCGGCTGCATCCCAGAATCGCAGTGCCGGGTGGGGTGCGTATGAGAGCTTTAACGAAGTAGCCCGTATCGTGCTGAGCATGGACCCAAGGGATTGGGTGGTCACCATAGTCTGCAGTGACATGCAGGACATAAGTATCATCTGATTGCTTCTCTGGTCTCTGCATCGGGTTCCACCAGTTACTGAGATAGACTCCAATATGAAAATAGCTCGTCTTCGCTGCTAGAGCTGGGTATGTTTGCTGCATGTACTCAGTGTACTGAGCTTTGCCATCAAAATGGAGGTTCCAGAGGATTTTACCATTACTCCACTTCTTACTGTTGCTCAGGATGGACAACACAAGTCGGTCTAGAGTTGACACATGCTTGGCAGCAGCGGTGACGATGTTCTTCCCTTGCTGGACTTCGCGCTCAAAGGCGATCTCATTGACTTGCTTCCCCCTTGTTTTGGCTTCGGCGATTACCTGCGGATCCTTGACGAACTGCCTGTATTGTGAATCAAGCTGTCAGTAACCTCTCAAAGCACATCCTAACACGGTTTCAGTCCCGTACCAAAGGTCGGTGGTTCCAAAGATGGCGTTAGCTCCAACAAAAGCCCTGTCTAGGGAGTCCACGTCGTCGTAATCGCCGGTCACGAGCTCAATCCCAGCCTCGCGCAGAGAGGCATTAGCAGGCTTATCAGGATGGCGAGTAATGCCCCGAACGCGCCAATATGGGTTTTGGGCGAACAAACGAGCAACGGAGCCGCCCTGAACACCGGTGACACCGGTAACGACAATCAACTTGGTAGACATGGGAAGAGGTAATAGAGTAATTGATGACTTTTATAGATGTCCCTGCAGGTTCAGGGTACGACAGTCTTATATTTCTGCGATATCATATTTAAGCCAGTGGTATCATCGAACAAAATCTCTCGACATTGTTAATCATTGTTAGGGATTCTTAATCAGCTGGGTCGAGTGCCGAGGCAAGCGGGCTCCACAGAGACAGTGAGGGGGTCTCTCCAGTGGGCGTTGCGGTGGGCTCACCGATCAGTGCATATGCTCTAGAAATCAGTTACATATCTTAATGCACAAGAACCTAGGATTTTCAACCACATAAAACCTGACATTGATAATCAACCGCTACCAGCTGGAATCTTTTAGAGATTTGCGCATACAGTTTATGTAATATGGCAAGGCCTAACATCAACTAATTTTGCTGCGCCAATAATTCAAGTGCACTATCAGGATCAGATATTCGGCCTAAGGTAAGCACAGCCTGAGTTGCTTCCTCAGCATTGGTACACGCCGACCAGTTTATAATACGCCCCGGCAACATCTGCGAGCAATACATGGTCTGGAGATCACTACCTTGAGATTTTCGCATTTTAAGAATGGGCCGACCCCTAAACACGATGAATATCCGTCTCGCCAGTGTCAGAGTGGACTGGAGGAAAGCGATTGACAGAATCTGAGATATATAATGGATCTTAAGGATACACATAATGGGCAGTCAAAAGGTTTATGCGTAGGGGATCGAATGGTACTGGAGCAAAAGGAACAGACGGCTGGTGAGGGTTGGACAGCTCTGGGATGCAGCGACGCATAACGACCAAACATGAGTTTGGAGCATACAAAAAGGCAACATCTCATTTGGCGGCATGATAAAATAAAGAGGGGCATAAAAACATACAACAGAAGG